>PVHP010008996.1:0-51549 GCA_004024765.1 Zapus hudsonius
GCCTTGTTTATTTTTGAGACGGGGCTTCTCACTCAACCCAGAGATCGCTGACTTAGCCAGACTAACTAGCTAGTGAGCCATGAGGATCCACCTTCTCCGCCTCTCTAGTTCTGGGTTTGAAAGGTGTGCCCCTCTCCCCTGGACATTTTACATGGGTGCTGGGGATCCTCAGCTGAAACTTGGGTCTTTAGACTTGTGCAACCATTTCCTCAGCCCTGGCTTTTTAATGATCTTAAGAACAAAGCCCAGTTTACCCATGATACCTGCAATAAATGATGTGGACCAAATTAAGATGATATTCAAGGAACATATTAGCAAGATTCATATTAAGCATATTGCGGCTCTGAGAACTGTTATCAGCAGATCTGTTTGAGAGTCTTGTGCTCAGTTAGGGTTTGTGATATTTCTAGGGAGCTGACTTGGACATCAACTTGTCCTTGAAACTCTCTGTAGTGAAAGAGAACAGATTCCTACATAGCTGGTAGCTGAATGTCAAAACGTACTAACGGCTTCCGATAAACTCCTGTTCGGGCCCTACAGCTTCTGTCAGGAAAACACAGCCGGTTGAGCCTCTACAAGACACCATACACAGAACAACAGTTTCACAATGGTGTCAGCAAACATCTCAGGTCTCCTGAGTTAGGTTTTCATTAGCTTGAGAATGTTGTGTTATTGGGACACTGGGTAAGAAAAATATATTTTTTGGCAAAATCCCTGTATTAATTATTTCATGCTTAAGATCAAACTAATTAGAGATGATTCATATCTTTAAAGAGAGACAACACTATAAATTAAGTGCTTCTTCCCCCCAAAGGAGACAAAAGAACAGATATTTAAGTCAAGAAAATACAAGAAACTCTTATGATTAGACAGTGGTTAAGCAATATCCAGGGCTGAGAACATGGCTCAATGGGTAAGAACACTTGTTGCACAAACCTGAGGGCCTGAGTTAGATCCCAGCACTGACTGTTTAAGTGCTGGGTGTGGCCACACGTGCATGTAACCTCAGCCTTGTGGGAGTGGGAGGCAGAGACAGGAGAATCACTGGGGCTCACTTGTCAGCCAGTCGGAGCAGTGAGAGACTCCATCTCAAGGAAGCAACACAGAAGAGCGGTGGAGAAGAGCCCTGGATGCTCTCCTCTGGCCTCCACGTGTGTGTGCATGGGCCATGTGTACCTGCACACATGCACATAACCTATAAATAAGCCAGAAACAAAAGGCCGTCAATTCTGAGTGCTTAGCATGGGCCTGGCACTATTTGGGGTGGTTCATGGTGGCTTGTTATTTTGGACCCAATCTGGGTGAGATGGATATTTTCATCATCTGCCTTTTGTACATGAAGACCATAAACATGTCATTTGTCCGGGATCCCATAAGAGCAATGAATCTGCCCATCCCTGGGCCCCTGGAGCTATACTGGAGACGATGTGCTAGTCACTTACACAGAACGCCAGCGCGCCCTCATCTTCAGGCATTTCTCTCTCCATATACACCTGTTCTGCCTCCTGCTTGGTTTCTGATTATCTGAAAAGGGTCCATGAGAACATTATTCTACTGCTACATCGGTTGAAAGCTTTTTATGAAAAGGAGTTTTACTAGGTAATGGATGTGAAGTAATTAAGGTAATTTATAAAATTGTTTATCCTGAGCACACATAACAAGCATGAAAATTTTACCACAAATAGCCAATTGTAGGGCCATGTGTCTGCTTCTCTGTGCTGTGTCGCTGGTCTTCTTGCCACACACAGAGACACGCCAGGCAGAGGCCCACCCATGGCTTCAGTCCTGCTGCTGGTGAAGCACTGCCGCCCTTACTGCGGGTCTGTCATGCCTGTCTCTCTGGTGAGGGTACGTTTAGAGTCATTTGTTCAGTTTCACTGAGGCCAGTGTTGGCATGGTGTTCTTTCACCGGACAACAGTGGTCCTCACCTGGTTCAGCAATCCCTGTTGCTTGGGCAGAGAGAGAGAAGCTCTACCTCATCCCATGTGTTGGGAACATAAAGATCACCCATGGGTGTGGGGGGGGCTGGAGATATGACTCAGTGGTAGTGTTTTTCTAACATGTGCAAGGCCATCTCTGAGCTTTATCTCCTGGAAACCCAAAGCTACACAAAGATGTCCTGTGGTCCTTTGTTCTGTGGACACCCGGAGATGATGTCATACATGTACAGAACCTGAAGGCAGACCAGGAAAGGGCACTTGCACCTTACAGAAGAAAGGCAGGCCTGAGGAATTGAGGGCTGGGAAGATTAGAGAAGGTAGAGGAGGGCTGGAATTTAGAACAGGAAGGGAACATCATAAGTGAGGTGGGGTAGAAAGACAGGAACTGGAGAGTGGAAGCCAGCCTGGCCGATGCCCCTCACCCGCTGAGAAGCCAGGATCCCATCACAATTAGCACAGACATAATGTAATACTCCTTCCATATAGAGATTTTGTGAGGAACGACAGGGTTTTAACTGTATGGCAGGACCCTACAGAGGGTCTCATGATTTATCAAGAAGCAATTTTCAGAAGATAACACAGCACCAGGATTCTACAGTCAGTTCATTTCCTGAAGTTAATTTAACAACCTTAGGAATCGAAAGGGCTCCTGTGGCTAATGCTGTGGGGCAAACTGCCCATCCCTAATCACCAGGCCCAGGTCTTTACTGAAATACCCAGCAGGCTGCTGGGTGGGTCATGGACAGGAGTCAAGGTTCTTGGGGCCATCTCTTTCCATTCTATGACTTTCCAATAGGGAGCCTTCAGTATTCTTGTGGATTTGCCCATCAATTTTGAGAGATAACTTTGCTGGATATAACAATCTTGGTTGAAAGTTAAAACAAACAAACAAAAAAAATAGTAGGTAATAAGGGCTGGAGATATGGATCAGCAGCTGTGTGCTTTCTGTGTGAGCACAAGACCCTGAGGGGCCTGAGACTTCCAGAGTTGGAATCTCCCAAAGAAAGACACAAATGTGGAAGGAAGGAATGGAGGAATGGAGAAAGGGAGGGTGGAAGGAAGGGAGGGAGAGACAGAGAAAGAAAGAAAGAAAGAAAGAAAGAAAGAAAGAAAGAAAGAAAGAAAGAAAGAAAGAAAGAAAGAAAGAAAGAAGGAAGGAAGGAAGGAAGGAAGGAAGGAAGGAAGGAAGGAAGGAAGGAAGGAAGGAAGGAAGGAATTAGGGGGTGATAGAGATGTCTCATTGAGTGCTGAGAGCTCAGCAGTCACTTATTCTCGGTATTTTGATGAGTTTTGTGTGTCCCCAGTGTCACCATTGACTGCAGAAGAAGCTTCTCTGGCTGCAGGTGAGAGCCGCACTAATGGACGGGCGGAGACAGGAATACGCAGAGCTTGTGAGATCACTCTGGGTGTCCGTATTGCTGGTGCTCTCATCCATCTTCCCGAAGTTTTCCTCTGCGGCTGACTTTTCCTCCCCAGGTCCTGGATTGAATTCGCCTTTCAGATCATCCTCTTCCAGTCAGTGGTCATTTTTACCAGAAAATCTGTTATTTTGCCTATTTCAGCATCTTTGAGCTCAGTAGTGGAGAAGTTAGGACCCTTTGGAGGAGTCACGTGGTCTTGCTGTTTCAGGTGTCTTTCATTTCTGGCTTGAGTTCACACACCTGTTGGTTTGAAACGACCTCTCTTCTGGTTTGAGTGGGGGGCTTCCTATGAGCTCTGGAGGCTCTGTCCTCGGTGCCACTAGAGAGGCGACAGACTGCTGTTAGAAATGGCTTCTGCTCTGCCTGCCAAGGGCTCGGTGGCCCAAGCTGTGTCTGGCTTCCTTTCCCTGTCACCTGCTTCTTTTCTGATCTTTACCCTTTCGCTTTCTTGGCATATTTCTAAAGCTCTTTGTCTCCCTGGAATAGAGGATTTCCTTTCTCAGACCCACGGCCCCTTTCACTGGTTCACACAGAAGCAGCCTCTAGCTCTTGCCCAGAGGTCTCTTCCTGTGGACTTTAAATCATCCCAGGAGACTTACATGACTGACTACGATGTAAATATTATGTAATTGATCATTATACGACCTTGTTTCAGGACTAATGGCAAAAGAGCATGTTCATTGTCAATCATTTTCAAATACTTTTGATCCTTACTTGGTTGACTATGTGGGTGTCTCTGGTACTAAGGGCAGCTATACTAAATGCTTTTAAATTTTTTAAATTATTTATTTGAGAGAAATAATTAAAATATTTTAAATTATTTGTTTATACAAGAGTATGGGGACACCAGGGCCTCTTGCCTCTGCAAACAAACTGAAGACTCATGCACCACTTTGGGCATCTATCTGCCTCTACATGGGTTCTGGGGAAGTAAACCCAGGTTGACAAGCTTTATAAGCAAGCGCCTTTAACCTCTGAGCCATCTCCCTAGTCCTTAAATGCATTTTGTATATTTTTCAACTGGTGGTGGGTTTATTGGGACAAAGCCCCTAATTAATTCAAGGATCCGGAAGGGTAGAAGTAGTCAGGAAACAACTGAGCTAGACTCATCATGAGTGAGACAGCCTGCAACCCCAGAGAAACGTTTTCAAGCACCTTGATTTTTTTGATTGTTTAAGCTTGACTGGCTTTGTCTGCTCAGGGATTGTCAAAACCTGGTCTCTATTTTAAGTTACTCTTACACATCCATTACTATCAAAGAGAAAGAAATGCAATTCTAGAAGTGGAGAGGAACCAACCAGCTATCTATCTCAAAAGCTGTGGCCACCGCGTTACAATGTTTACATCTTTCGGTCACTCAGCCCTGGGAGGTGGGCATTGAAATTGCTGAATGTTTTCTATGCATCAGGTGTTCTTACTAAGATGATGGCATTTGGAGTAAAGACAGGAGGTTGCGGTCACCTCACAGAAAAATCCCAACATGTACACTGAAGCTCTCCTCACTGCTCTGTGTCATTCCGCTCAGACCCTCCCACGGTTAACCTCTCTAGAACTGCTCCCTTGTCTGCCATCCTGCCTCACCCAGCCAGTCCCTGGAAGGTTTTTTCTCAGGTGTGGCCCAAGGACGATGCCTTCTGTCTTAAAGCTGACCTACCAGGGACACATATTGGTGCAGCATGAGGAGCCCATACAGTAAAGGAGGAGAGAAGAAGAAGTCAGCAAATGGTCTGAGGACCTCAGATGGAAGGATGGGTGAAGGGTTATACGATGTGTGGACTATCCCTGTCTGGTCCATGATCAAACCCCAGGGGACTGGGTTGAGCCCAAACATTCTGAGACAGGGCTCTTCTGTGCATGATTAGAGTCCTGGGGACTTGGCTCAGGGGTTAAAGGTGCTTGCTTGCAAAGCCTATTAGGCCAGCTTTGATTCCTCATGACCTTGTAAAGCCAGATAAACAAAGTGACACATGCTTCTGGAGTATGCAGTGCCAAGAGACCCTGGCATACCCATATTTACTCTCCCTCTCCTTCTCTGTCAAGTAAATAAAGATATTTTAAAAATAATCAGGCACCTGTCATTTCTGAGAAAGCAATGATAGTAAGTCTCAAGTTCAAGATTAGAAATAAGAATGGGTGGATGAGAAAGAGAGTGGAGGGAAAGAGAGTGGAGAGATAAGCAGCCGCTGGAGCTGGGGAGCTGGCTCAGTGGTGAAGTCTCTCTGCACAAGCATGCGGACATGAGCTCAGATCCCCAGTACCCATATAAAATATTAGCCATGGTGACAAGTTTCTGCAATCCCAACACTGGAGAGGCAGAAACATCTCTGGGACTCACTGGCAAACTAGTCACCTAATCAGTAAGCTCTTAGTTCAACAAGAGACCTTGTCTCGGGATCTAGAGAGATGGCTTAGAGGTTAAAGGCACTTGCTTGTAAAGCCTGACAGCCTGGGATAATTCCCCAGTGTCCGCGTAAAGCCAGATGCACAAAGTGGTGCATGTGCCTGGAGTTTATTAGCAGTCGCAAGAGGCCCTAGTGTGCCCATTCTCTGTCTCCTTGCAAATAAATAATAAATAATTTTTAAAAAGAGACCTTAAGTTTAAGGTGAAGAGTAACCGAGGAAGACTGCTGATGTCAACCTCTGGAGTCCACAGGAATGCACGTGTGTACCAGCACACACCTGTGCGCCCGCACACACCTGTGCGCCCGCACACACCTGTGCGCCCACACACACACTTCTAACTTCTAACTTCTGGGTGATTCCCTCCCCTCCAAAATCAAGACATTCAGTTTCGCACAGCGAAATAGTCTTTTAAAAATGCACACTTTGGGGGCTGGAGAGGTGGTTCAGCATTTAAAGGTACTTGCTTGTAAAATCTGATGGTCCAGGTGTGATTCCCCAGTGCCCATGTAAAGCCACATGCACGAAGTGGCACATGTATCTGGAGTTTGGTTGCAGCAGCAAAAGACCGTGGTGTGTCCTCTCTCTCTCCTCTTTCCTTGCAAATAAATACAAATATTTTTAGTGAATGCACACATTTCAGTTTTCGAGACTGCTAGGTAATGTGGAGACTCGATGATTGAGGGAAATACTGATTTTGGGCTTTCAGAGTTCCTACCTGAAATAACAAAAGAGCTGTGATGTCTGTATGAAGGAAGCCTGAGTGTGTACAAGTCTCACAGGATGCAGCTCTTGTCTGTAGTAACCAACTGTGGCCAGTGCAGAGGCAGAAATGTAGGGAGTGTGTTAAAATATGTAATGTGTGAATTAATGAATTGGACTGTATGGATTCATTCTGAATGGATAGGAACTTGTTTCAACTTCATTCATGCGGCTTCAACAAGAAGGTTTTCAGTAATGTTTTAAACTCAGGCTTTGAAAGCTTCATGTTTTTCCCCATGGCCTGGGGAAATAAACATTGCCAATTCACAGGTTATTTGAAGGTGTCGCACACGGTGAGAGATTTCTCAGAAAAATACCAGAGAGTGTTGCTTCAAACAATTTCCACAATTGCTGTCAAATTTAGGATCAAGGAGGAAAAACAAAAATAATGGATTTTGTTTCCTGCCTGAAAATTTAATCTGAAAATATCAAGAGTATTGTGCACCGTGAGCTCATTTTTCCTCTATTCTGAAACTTCTGGTTAAAAACTTAAACCCAAATAGCCCCATAACTTGATATATACCTGACAGTGTTTATTTTTGGTTTTTCTACTAAGTCCGTAGAGTTCATATGCCCATGACAAATGGATTCTGGCAGAAGTCCAAAAGGATGATATGATCCCTACAAATGAATCATAAATACAGCAGTTATTTCCAGATAAACTCTGTTTCAGAAAGTCCTATAAAGCCTTGGGCTTATCAGGGTTTTGACGAGGACCTTAGCTTACTTATCTGATTATTCATTTCATCAGTTCAATTCATGAAATGCTGAAGTTTGCTATTAATAATATCAAATTATTTCCTAAGATTAGGTAGGTAATTCAGTAACGCTACTGCATGTTCTATGAAATGATAGTTAAGGTTTAAATTGCAAGGAAATACATAGGAACTTGAAGTTTCTCAAATTATCTTGTTACTTGGAGTTGAACAAGGACGTGTTGTCTCCAGCTGCCTGGGCCATGGCCTCTCCCCCTCATCCTGGTCAGTCTCATCACTCTGCTTGACCTTGGCAGGGTTGTGGGGCTTGAGATGGCTTCTTCAGGAAGCTACCCTTACAGGGACAGGTAACCATGTTGCTCCCACCCATGGAAGTGATGCTATTTTATATAGTAATTCTACTTCCTTCTGAGTCTCCTGCTGGGCTTGCTGTTAAAATTCTCTGAGCACAATCCCACTATGGGCATCACATGCATTATATTCTTCAGCATCAGGCTTGAAGCACACCAGTTCCTATTCAAGAGGCCGGGGAGAAGACTCAGTGGTTCAAGGCACTTGCTCTCTCTCTCTCTCTCTCTCTCTCTCTCTCTCTCTCTCTCTCTCTCTCTCTCTTTCTCTTCTCTCCTCTCTCTCATAATGTAACTCATTATGGACAATAAATATTAAATTAAAAAAAATAAATAGCCATCAACATATACTTACATGAATAAATCACATGAATATTTATAGTTACAATTATTCATTAAGTGTATTGCCTACTTTAGATGAGAGAAGAAAGAGAAAAGCTAAGAAAAACACTTCAGCCTGAAAATAAGTGCCCCTATCTCCTCCGCAGTTGATGGCAGCTAACACGGTGGAAGGTTCTCACCCTCACTGCTGTAGGCATATTTTCCTTCCATTTTAAGTCTTATATCTCTTGCAGCAAATTTTAAGTCTTCAATTTCCCACCAGAATTTGATTTCTTTTTGGTTTTGGTCTATACCCCCACCAAGTAAAATGTAATTCTACTTGATAATACCATTATAAATAATACAAATTTCAGAAATATTGTGCAATGTCAGTGAAACAAAAGGCGCAGGAGAGAAAGCATTTTGACTGATTTCTTTTTTTAGTATATTTTATTTATTTATTTATGAGAGAGAGAGAGAGAGAGAGAGAGAGAGAGAGAGAGAGAGAATGGGCACAGCACGAACTCCAGACACATATGCTCTCTTGTGAATCTGGCTTTATATGGGCACTGGGGAATCAAACTCAGGTCCTTCTGCATTGCAGACAAATGCCTTAACCGCTAAGCCATCTCTTCAGCCATTTGACTGATTTCTTTGTCATTCCATCACAAAGTCCCAGAGGGATCAGTGCCTGGGACATCAGCAGTGAGTGTTTCATAAGTATCTGTTGAGTGATACATGGACTTACACTAACGCCTTACTCACATCCTGGCTTTGGGGATGTGAAGAGAAGAGTGGAGAGGAGGGGAGGGGAGAAGAGAGACAAGGAAGGGAGGGGGATAACCACTCATCCACCCAAACAGAAAAACCAGCAATTGATTCAAATCTTATAAACAGAGATAGAAAGATCATGGTTCTAGACCTTTCACCAGCTCTTGGTCTTGCCCAGGTTACTGAAACCTTCAGGGCCTCAGTTTTCCTACCTGAGAGCTCAATCTCAAAATGCCTACCTCACAGGTAGTTTGTGATGGTTGAATGAGGAGGGTTAGCTAAGTATTCGACACCAGCATTGTCTTTGTGAAACTTGAAGTACCAGCTGGACGTCTTCTTAGCGCTATGGCAACCATATGTGTTGTGTGACATCCTGATGCTTTCATGTGTTTGGACTTCTAACAAGAGAGAGATTCCTCTATTCCAGTGACATTTTTCTGCAGCCTTTATGAAATGAACCAAGAAAACTGAACATAGCCCAGCAGTCAGAAGAGTCACCAAATCTGTCACTAGCTGTGACAGTTCTTTGGAAGCCGTTGTCTAGATACCTGGGATTGGGTTTTTTCTCTTTCTTATTTACAATTTTACTTCCGCTGCTCTCACTGACTTTTCCCCTCTGAGGAGGGTTTCCGTAATCGAGAATGTTGGGGAGTGTCATGATTTGTTCACACCTGTGCCTTTACAAACCTTGCCTCGCAGGAAGATTCCTCACGCAGGAGAAAAGCTGCAAGGGAGTCCGTGATGCATATGGCATTAAGCAAAATGTAGTGTGATTCAGCCAGGGCTCGAAACCTGACATATGCATTAACCTCTAAGCTGAAGATGTTTACCTGTAGATGAGGGAGAAGAAATGATGAGAAAGAGTATCTAATGATTTGCAAGCATTAGAGATAATCTGTATGTGGTGGTTTGATTCAGGCGTCCCCCACACACTCATGAGTTCTGAATGCTAGGTCCCCAGCTGGTGGCAATTTGGGAATTGTAGCTTCCTGGAGGCAGTGTATTATTGGGGGTGGGCTTATAGGTGTTATGGTCAGCTTCCCCTTGCCAATGCTTGGCACACTCTCCTGCTGCTCTTGTCCACCTGATGTTGGCCGGGAGGTGATGTCCACCCTCTGCTCATGCCATGGTTTTCTCTGTCATCATGGATGTCTTTAAGCCAAAATAAAACCTGTTCTCCCATCAGCTGCTTTATATCAGGTTCTTTGTGCCAGTAAGATAAAGCAAACCATGACTATATATATATTTGCATCTCACAGGTGACTAAATACGTGTATCCTAGTTACTAGTGTACGTAATCTCTATGCTGTGCTCTACACAATGCAGAAATGAGACTGCTCAAGATACACGTGCAGAGAAGTATTAGCAATACCTTGCATTTTCCCAGCACTTCGTGGTGGGATGCAGGCATGTTTTAGGAGGATGACAGGTGCCCAGTGACAAACTGTTTTTTCTCTCATGGTCACTCATCTTTAAAGATCTCCATTCATTGTCAGGGGTTCATGAGAAACTAGAAGATCCATTACTTTTCACAATGACTGCACTGGAAAATGACACCAGGTATTTTTCAGAAGGAGTGTCAGCCATGAATCTGTCTCACAGACACAGGCCGTGTTATTTTTTTGCCATCTTCCTTCCTGGCGTTGGCAAGCGGCCGCTGCCTGTGGCACGAGCAGTTCTCAAGTTAATATCAAAGGGAGGAGAAATAGAGTCTGTTTACTTCTGTTTTTCGTTCTTTGATGTAAAAACAGGATGCTTCCTTTTGGAAGTAAGTCATGTTTATGGGAGGTAGTATGTGTGTGTGTGCGTGTGTGTGTGTGTGTGTGTGTGTGTGTGTGTGTGTGTATGTATGTGTCTGTGGTTTGGGTGGGTCTTAGGGTGAGGGAATGTAGAAATATATCATCCAAGATTCTACAGCCCAGAAATAACTACTGTTAACATTTGACTTTTTTCATGCAGTATTTTTCTATTTTGACAATATAGTTGAAATATATTGAACTTTGTTGTCAGTTTTTAAATCTTAAATTAAGCCGGGCATGGTGTCACAGGCCTTTAATCCCAGCACTCAGGAGGCAGAGGTAGGAGGATCTCCGTGAGTTCAAGGCCACCCTGAGACTACAGAGTGAATTCCAGGTCAGCCTGGGCTAGAGTGAGACCCTACCTTAAAAAACAAAACAAAACAAAATCTTCAAATTAGTCACAAGCATGTTTGTAAGGCATCAGTTTGGCAACTTATTTCTCCTCTAAAGACATTTCAGGGATGACTTCTGGTGACCAGCCTCACAAAACTTTTGTGATGTGGAAAATACCAGAGTCTTCTGTAAACCACTCACAGAACACACGGATGAAGTTTTCATCTGCACGGATCCCCGTGTCAAGGAAGACGAAAAGGCCATGAACAATTGAAGCCCCACCTCTCAGCTCACCTCAGATCACTTTGGGTATCCAGAAAATACAGGAGATAACTTCCAAGCCCAGCAAGTTTTGGGTCTGATGTCAGGATGATGATGAAATGTGGGAACATTACAGAAGCAGAGGGTTGCACACTCTCCTGATTACAATAACTTTACTCCCTTAGTAAAGATGAGTTCTAAGGTCTTGAATTCCTCCTATCCTTGTCTCTTTCCATTTTAAAATGAGTCATGCTTCAGAGAATTATTTTTTCTTTGCCTCAGACACAATTATAATCTTAACCACAATAATGTGATTTGCCAGTTAAATAGTATATTTCCTATCATTATGAAAAAAGAGAAAAGAAAAACAACCATTTTTGTAAACTCAGACAATTTACAATGATTGGTTTTAATCAAAACCAGTGTTTATACTGAAGAAAAAAATCCCCTGAACTGAAAAAAAATTATAAAATCAAAGAATCCCTTCAGATCCTATTAATTCAAGGTGCAGGAAAAACTCATTTTTGCTATAAGCATGTGCATCAAGAAGTATTTTTGCATTATTAACATGTTACCATGGAAAATTATTGTGTTCAGTTTACCTGAAAGATGGAATTAATAATCATTTTTATCTTTTTCTTATCATTTTCTACTCAAACACATTCTCTTCATAATGTGAAGAAAATGAATGAAACTGTGTATGTTGAAAATCAAAAAATAACAGTAAGTCTGCCAGTTCAAATAAATGGGAAATCAATGAATTCAATTCAAATAAGCCCAACACAGCAATGTGATACATACAGGAAACAAGTGAAATGTTTTCCACAGGAACAATGTTTCCCTAGGAGCTTACTTGAACCTTTGACAAACATCTCCCCACATCCCTCGTGAGCTTGACTTTTCATTGTTTATTTGGTCTCATGTCAGATGGTCAAATTGGGTGCCAGCATACGTTTCTACCTCCATGGACTCCACCATGAATTAACCACATCCACATTGTTCAAAGCCAAACAACTTTGTCAGAAGCAGAACCAAGTTAGTGGATGGGGGAATGGGTCTCCAGAGATGGTTGGTGCTGGGATCCAAGTAGAGCTTAGCAAAATGTAGAAGAGGCAGGTATTAATAACACAGGGAAAAGGGCAGACAAGCATTCAGCTTAGGAGAAAGGATGGATATTTTTGGAAGGCACTCGGCTGTTTGTCCACCCATTAATGCAGTCAGGATGTGTCGTGATTGGACGATGGTTTGCATTTGAACAACAGTGTCTCCACAGCAGCAGAGATGTGAGTCAAGAGGGAAATCAAGATGGTCCAGGATGATGAGAAAAAAGGATACTTGGGGGTCCAGGATCCAGGGAGGTTGGAGCTAAGTACCCAAGGTTGTTTCTCTGAGATGTCAGAAAGATGACAGGCAAAAAAACAGTTCATCTCATCATTTGGAAGGAAGAGCATGAATTTTTCGTCCATTGCTTGTTTGGTAGATAGACAGAGACAGCCGCCAGATTGGAGTGGGCAGAGAAGTGGGTGGTGAGAAGACAGAGTTGTGTGTCGTGGGAGGTGGTGAAAACTCAAGATGTGGGGACAGGGAGATGGCTCCATTGGTAACTGCTCGGTGCATGAGCATGGGGACCTGAGTTTGAGTCCCCAAGCCCCATGAAAAATCCAAGCACATGGTGCACACCTGTAATCCCAGAGCTGGAAAGGTGAAGACAGGATGGCCATCTGGTCTACCCAGTTGGTGAGCTCCTGTCCAATGAGAGACCCTGTCTCAAAAAATGAGGTAGGAACTGAACAGATGGCTCAGTGAGTAAAGTAGTTTCCATGTAAGCATGAGGACCTGAGTTTGGGCCATGTAAAGCTGCATGCAGTAGTGCATGTCTGCAATCCTGCCTAGCACACCTCCAGTGAGATGGGAGGTAGAGATAGGAGGATCCCTGGAAGGGATTGGGTGCATTTGCAAGGGCCAGAGACTCTGGACTGAGTATAAGCAGCCACAGCTAAATGTCTAGAACAAAGCAAACCAAAAGCTGAACTAATTTCAACAAGTGTATGTGTATGTGTTTACTCTAACAGTAAAATCACAAAAAGTGTTAAAAATCATGCTTTCATATATTTAGTACTATAGGAATATGAAACCCTAAGGATTATCTTAAACCACTGTACTTGTGTTAATCATACAGGAAATATAGCAAAAGTGCCAGGGCTTTTACTACTGTTTTTTGTTTGTTTGCTGAGATGGGTTTTCATGTAGCCCAGATACACTTGAACTCCCAATCCTCCTGCAACTCACAGTTTCTGGATTCACAGCCATGCACGTCTACAGCCAGCTTTCCATGTACACTCTGGAGACAGAAGGACCAAGTTGTTTATTATAGTCAGACAGGTTCAAAGCACATGGCTTCTTTTCACCCATTTGCTTAGCTGGAAAAAAGGGGGGAGCTATCAATACTTGCAGAGAACTTCTCTGCAGATTAAGTGAGGAAAGATAGATGATATAGATATAGATATATAGATATAGATAATGTTGGGCCTCATGCCCTCAATAACCTCAAGTTCACATAGCAAGTGAACTGCACATCCAAAATGTGTTCTGAGTCTGCCTTGGTGCAAAGCCCATGCTCATTCTACCTCTAGGTAAGCATATTACTCTCTTCCCATCATTATAGCAGAATATCTGAGGCTACGTCACCATTTAGGAAGCCGAGAACCCAAACAGCATGACGCCAGCTCTGATGGGAACCCCTAACTCTTATGATAGCATGATAGACGGCATGATGGCAGGAACATATCCAAAAGGAAGTGCTTAAGTGGAGAGACAGGAAGTCAGGAGAGGGAGGAACCAGTGTTCTCTTATGACAATCCCCTCTTGAGAACTCAGGGTTCCACAAGAAATTATTTCAATTCCTTCCAACCACAGTGCCCTTAGTAGCCCGCCCCCACCCTTAACCCTCTATCCCTTAGCTAGGCGCTCAGCCCCATGCTATGACCACCTAGCCTCCTAGCTTTGCATTCAGTCCATCCCTTGAAAGCTCCACTCCACCACCACACCAAAGAGCATGTGCTCCTGACACATGAGCCTTAGAGGACTCTCTCACACTGTAACCACGCTACAGGACCTAGGAGCAAGGCTCCTGTGAGTCCCAGTGAGCAGGCTTCAAGTTATCTGGACTCAGCTGCTTTCTTTTGGACACTGTGCTTTGGATGAATGTGTGAACAAGAGCCATATGTCCTAGAGTTAAATTATCAAGCAAGCATGTGCAGTTTTAGCTGGTGGACAATTTCCAGGATATAATCCCTCCCTTTAGTAAGGTGGAATCATGAGGATCAGGGATTGTCACTGGGCTCAAATGCTGGGAAATGATCCCATGATTTCAAGTGCAGCTTTCAACCTTTTAGCTTATACATTTCTTTAGCAGAAAACCTATGCTTTTCCCTCCTTCTTGACTATTCTATCATTATTAGATGCCAACGAGCTCTCTTTGAGTAAGTGGTGTCATCATCACACATCGGAAATGACAAAAGTCAGGCACACACCTTTAATCCCAGCACTCACTCGAGAGGCAGAGGTAGGAGGATCGAAGTGAGTTCAGAGCCAACCTGAGACTACATAGTGAATTCTGGGTCAGCCTGGGCTAGAGCGAGACCCTACCTCGAAAAACAACAACAAAAAAGCAAACAAACCACAGAAAAGAAATGAGAAAAGTCTGTAGCTATTTTCTCTTGATTTTGGTTCCAAAGTTAATTATTTTCAAGAGGACTTGCGTGTGTATTCTAGAAAGTTCTCGTTCTTCTGACTGGATCATGTGAGAATACTTCTGTAGTCATGCATTAATCCCTAAAAATCATTATGATATGTGTACGATCCTGATTGAACAGTGTAGCTCCATTTAAAAGTTGAGGTGATCAGCATCACCCTTCAGGCAACCCTTCTTATTCATTTCCAGTGCTGACCAAGTCCACCAAAGGTTTGCTTCATTGAAACAGGGCTCGTTTTCATCCTTATTAAATTATTCAAAGGAAGATAGTCTATCTACTTTCCAGATAAGATTGTCCAGGCTCAGGGAGACTAAATTACATTTCAAAATTCAGACAATCACTGATAGAGACAAGATTCAAACCAAGGTCTACCTAATTTCAAAGTCTGTTCTCTCTCTGGTAGACTGTGTCAAATTTATTCAAAAGAATATACATTTTATCCCAAGCTAGCTTTAAAAATAAACATCATTGATCAGGGATGGGGAGGGGGGAATTGGGGAATTCGGGATAACAACGCATGGTTTGCCCACTAAATAATGTAACTCATTATGGACAATAAATATTTAAAAAAATAAAAATAAAAATAAACATCAGTGTTTTGAGAATATTTTGAGGAAATATTATGTTAGTAAATTGGGGTTTTTTTTTAAGAAAACAGATGTTAGTTTTACTTTCTCCCAATTTTCTTCTTCAAAATAAACAATATATACACATCTCTCTTGGACTGTCATTGATGTTCCTGACGTATTTGAGTTAGTAGGGCCCCTTCACCATCACAGTCTCTCACAGTATGTAGTCGTTTTTTGATCTCTGGACTCAACTAACCCTGATGGCTAATTCTCATCTCTTCCATTTGTATATGTGAAGGTCCACACTGCCGTTTATGTAGCAGGCCATATGAAAATAGCCAATGCAGTAGTTTCAACAAGAATCTCTAATGTGATGACTTGTTGGGGACCCCCACACAGCCTGAACTCTGCTGTAAGCATGTTTGACCTTGCAACAAACCCAGAGAAACATGTCTGCCAGGCAGTTTGTGGAATGCAATGCCTTTCTCCCAGGCTGATGAAGAATGTGGGCTGTCACCATGCTCTGTTTACCCTAGCCAGATCCCTTCCTAACAAACAAACCCTTTATCTTACAACCACATACCATAAAATCAAGGAAGTCTCTCAAGACCGTCTGTATTGTGTAAAGGTCTTTATTTGGGATGCATGAGTAAGCCTAGAGAATAAATACACGGTGTACTAAGTCTTAGGGCCTCTGATCCTTTGAGACAGAGCCTCCTCTAGCTCCCAAAGTTCAAGTTTTCCAAATTGTTTTGTCTTAAGTCACAGACATTCTCTCTCTCTCTCTCTCTCTCTCTCTCTCTCTCTCTCTCTCTCTCTCTCTCTCTCAGGATTCTCAGAAACCCTCGTATGCAGGATGTAGCAATAACTATTTGCATATAAAAAATGGACATTTCGTCTTGATCATTACTTTTAGAAGGGAGCCGATGTACATGTCTTGACAAAAACACTAGGGATATACTCATCCAGACTCATTCAAGGCAAGGAAGTGAGGTAAGCGTGTTGCTGTGACCTTCCTCACCACACTGTCCAGCACCGCTCTTGCTGTGATGAGATAATTGTATCTTTTTGGAGAAGTCCCGCCACTTTGCCACGTGGCTCCTCTTCCTACAACAGCATCCAACGCTGGGGGGGGCGTAAGATGTCCCCCATCAGCAAGTGTGACATCCCTAAACTAAGGTGAGAGTTGTCCCTGACAACTAGGATTGGTCCCAACATGCTGGTTCTCACCTGCTCATACTTGTCCCAGGAGAGGAGAGACAGCTTCTGTGTTCACACTTCACCTCCAGCTCCAAGGACAGTCCAGCAGTGAACTTGGCTGCCTGACACATTAGTCCCATGTCACTGAAAAGCGAAGGAGCCCCAAATCTCAAAGCTCAAAGCAAGCAAACTCTGCCTGTGTGTTCCTAACTCATGGGCTATTTCTTCCACTAACTCCTGACAAAGCCCCCGGGGTTCTACCAGCGTCAACTTCTACCTACCTCCCCGGAAGCTGTAAACACACTCGAGAGTTTCAATTGCAAATTTTTTTCCAACTTGGTGTGTGAAATCACAGAGTGTTTTAGTGACAGGACTTTTAAAATGTCCAAGATGGGGGCTGGAGAAATGGCTTAGCGGTTAAGGTGCTTGCCTGCAAAGCCTAACAATCCAAGTTCAATTCTCTAGTAGCCACATTATTAGATGCACAAAGTGGCACATGCATTTGGAGTTTGTTTGCAATGGCTAGAGGCCCTGGCGAGAGCCCTCTCTCTCTCTCTCTTTCTGCTTCTCTTTCTCTCTCCAAATAAATAAATAAAATTTTTTTAAATGTCCAAGATAGATTAGAGGTAGAAATTGAAAGGAATCCCTCCTTTGGCTTACCTTCTGGAGTGATTCAAATCAGATGTCTCCCATAAGCTAATACGTTTTCAATGCTTGGTTCCAGCTGATGGCAGTTTGGGAGGTAGAGCCTTCCTGGAGGAGGTGTGTTATTGGGGGGCATGCTTAGTGGTCTTATAGCCAGCTCTCCCTTGCCAGAACTTGGCTCACTCTCTTGCTACAGTTATCCACCTGCTGTCACAGAGGTGATGTCCAGCCTCTGCTCATGCCATGCTGTCCCCTGCCATCATGAAGCTTCCCCTCAAGACTGTAAACCAAAAATAAAAAACTTTCCTCCCGTCAGGTGCTTTTGGTTGGGTGCTTTGTGCCAGCAATGCCAAGGTCACTACAACATTCTCCCACTGAATCCGGGCTCATGAACTGCGGAGCCACAGAGCCAGGAAGGAAAGGAGTATTTATTTGGTTTCACCTTAACCTATTTCAGCCCAGCCCAGTCCATCGAGGCATTGCGAAGAACAGCTCAGCACCTCCTCCCTCCTTGAGTATTGCTGGAATCATGCTGGTTGTTCCGGCTCTCCCAAGGTCATGATAGTACTATTCTTTCTTCTACAGCTCCTTTCTGCAGACTTCTTTTTCCAGTTCTTCTTTTCACGCGTGGCTGGATGTCACATTCCATTGCCTGCTGACTCCACCCCATGCTGACAGGATGTGGGCAAGAGGGACTCTGGAGATCGCTCTCTCCTTCCACTCCCATGTCTCACACACTTCTGAGACTTCTCATGCACTCGGAATTCTGCTTCGCTTCTGATTTGATTCATTGTAAAGTGCTTTTCTTCCTAACTGCAGTTCTCACGTGACCGGAAACCCTTCATGACATCACTTAGCATCTTCCAAGAATTTATTTATGTAGTACTTTAAAGCAACAGACCTAGCTTCCTCAGAAGCTGACTCTCTGGGCTATTTTTTGGGCAAGAAGAGGCAGAGACACAACGCTTTGATTTTCCCAGAAGCAAAGATTGGGCCTCAAAGGCACTGCTTGCAGAGTCTGTTTCAAAGAAGGCTGTTCAAGGCTGGGAATGGAGCGGCATTTTCAGTCCTGGTGACAAGCATTCCTGTCTGAGATCCCCACATCTGGCTTATGTTATTGCCACTGACGATCCTGCAGTGAGAGGTCACATCTGCTCCCCACCTTCCCCGTCTCCCTTACCCTCCTATGGGGGTCAGTCTGCTGCTCTGCAAACAGAAATAGCTAATGTCTACTCCACAGGGCTAGGAAAAGGATTTACAGATAACTCACATAAGGAGCATTGAAACATTTAATAAATGCAGGTCTTTCTTATTTCACTATGCACATTTCACATGCAAAGCAGAGGAGATGAGGAAAGGGGAATCATTTATGGTCAAACCACTCTGAACTTGCCTGATCTCATCTCAGAAGCTAAGCAGAGTCAGGCTTGGTTAGTACTTGGTTAGGGAGAAGGTAAATGGAGCCTTCTGCTGCTGATTTCTGGTGCTTATTAACACTCCTTGGAAAGACCCCCTGTGGGAGGAGGAAGAGAAATTGAAGGAACAGCATCACATGAGTTAATCAGTCCTGTCCAGGCTGATTGACACCTCAGAAAGGAGAGCAGAGAGACCTGCTCTGTTCATGGGGCATGGCCTCATTCAAACCTCCTTCATCTGTTTTCCATTTTGACTGTTACTCCTTCCTAAGGAGAATCTCCCCCAGAGCCACAGGTGCTGATGCGTGTGCTTCCTGTCACGTAACCACCAGGGCTGAGTGTGATGGATAAGCTCCCTCATCCATGGATCTGGACTCATCCAGGAGTCAACTCTCTGGACATGTCTGTGAGGAAGTTTCTAGATTGGGTTGAGGAGAGAAGACTCACTCTTCTGTCCTGTGGGTGACCATTCCCTGGTCGAGAAGACCTAGACTGAATCCAAAGGAGAAAGCCAGCTAAACACCAGAATTCATCTCTCCCTGCCTCCTGACTGCAGACACAACGTGAGCGGCCACATTGAGCTCCTGATAATGCGACTTCCCCCACCACGATGGACTGTATCCCCTCAAATTATAAACCAAAATAAACCCTTCCTTAAGTTGCTTTTGTCAGATACTTTATCACAAGTAGCCACACTAATAACACCCTCTTAACCACTGATTCCTCCCAGATCTTGAATACTATGACTAGATTTAAAACGGAAAAATATTTCCTTGGAAACTTTACAGTGAATTTTAGAAAAGTGCCTTACAAAATTCTAAAAACAAAGATTCCACCATGTGGAGAGAAGTATGTGCCATTTTCTCTTTCACAGTAACAGTCCTGAAAATTCTGGGATATCATCCAATCATGATAATACTTTTTTTTTTTTGAGCACTTAAACACTGAGAATTAGGCATCCAAAGACTTCCCACATGCCACCCTCAACTTTTTGATGAGAAAGATTATTATTAAATTTTGACACATTGGGGGATTTTTTTAAAGGACATCTTAACAAATAGGCAATGGTTAAATCTTGGTACTCGAAAATAGAAGCATGACACACAGTCATTCTTCACACATTTTACTTACTGGTGTCAAAATGCCAGTGTTTCAGAATGAGCTCCTAAACCCTGTTCTCGTGTGAATGATGAAACGGTGTCCACCCAACAGGTAAAGAAGGCCTCGGCATTACTGATGAATGCAGAGCACTGGGCCCGGGGGCAGGCACAGCAGTGCAGGGCGCCTGCATGCAAGCCTGCTGACCCCACCTACCTCCTCCCTGCACCTGAGTGAAGTTGCATGTACACGGGTTGTGGTCTGAATTCCAGAAGCTCACAAGCCCGCTAGACTGGCACAGGTGAGACAAAGCCACAGACAGGAACTAGGGATCCTGCTTCAGAGAAGGTGGAAGGAAAGACACTTTGAGGTTGTCGTCTGACCTACACGTGTACACACACACACAGATACACATGCACACACATACACACATGCACATACACACGCACACACGCACACACATACACACACATACACACACATGCACACACACATACACGCACACACATACACACACACACAATTTTCCAAGTACCCCTCAGTAAAGGGAACTAGTGCACTCTTCCAACACGTGAATAATACCACAAGATCAAAATCGTTACCTACAATTTCCAAATATTTTCACTTTATTTCCAAATGCAAGGGAAACGACGGCATGTGTGTATATACAAGATGAACGCATCTTGTGAATAGATCTGAGTGTCCAACATCCGCTCTTAGAATTTAACATCCTCACTGATGATTCAAGGCGTCACATAAGCACCGTGGCAGCGGTGGCCAGGTCTTCCCTTGTGGGCCTCTGTCTGATCTGCCCTTCGCTTCTTCCGTGGTGTTCGGTTTTACTGAGGCTTTACCTTTATAAAGAGGTGACAGGATCGTTGTTTGTCTGTGTCATCATTTTTAATTGGCTTCCAAAAGTGAACTTCCTACTTCTTCTTTAAACCCCCGAGCCTGTAATTTACTTCCAACAATAAGCTCATGGGTTTATACTCCCACCCATTGGGGAAAAGAATTCCCTATCACAGTATCCCTGGCGGGATGGCCACTAGCATCACAAGACACATTTCAGATACACGCACTGCTTTCTTTCTTGAGGATGTGACCAATTACCTGACAGAAAGCAAATGACAGTTCAGGAGCTGCCATCCATCGCCATGGTGAAGGCCAGTAGCAGCAGGAGCAGCTCCTGTCTGAGGCACAGGACACGTGTGCTCACACCTCAGTGGATCCATTACCAGGGACGCTTCTTCTAGTCTGGACCACAGCCCACGGAGATGTTGTCACCTACTTTCTCGGACAGTTCCCTCCTCGGCTAACTCTGGAAACCCCCTCACAGATGTGATTCCTAAATCAGTCAGTGGACAAGGAAGACTCACTGTCACAGACATGGACTTTCAAGATAAGACAGAACCAAGAGTCATTCAGGGCGAGCCTGCATTCAGAGAGAATTTGCTTGCCCGGCGTTATAGCTGGAAGTCCTTTAGGAAAAGAACTGTATAGACACCATCTTTTATAACCCCAATGCCTAACCTGCAGTGATCCCGTGAGATAATAACCACGTGCTTCTAAATGTCCTTACCAGAGAGCCATCTAACGGGATGAATTCACAGTCTACTAGTGTGCCTCCTAAATCGTAAATGCTTTTGAAGTGTGTGTATTCTGTACTTGGAAAAACAACTAAACCCTGAACATGACACTAGAGTCAGTTTTAGAAAGATCTACTTTAAAATATAACTTAACTAACATCAAAAACTGCCAGAACACTTTTATATATGTCTTTCAGCCCATAAAATACACATATTGGGTAAATGTATCATTTCTAAAATTTCTATTCAGAGCACTGTTATTTCCCATTTCAAAGAGTCTTAGCTCAGGGGTATGTGAACACTCATCTGAAATTATTTTAGTACCCATTTTATCAAAACATGTGCCAGAAATACAGAATTTAGCTTTGGCTTCATTTTTGCCTACCATTCTCAGTGCTCATAATAATTCAAAATGGTATGCATTAATCTTAAATATTTTATTTATTTGCAAGGAGAGAAAAAAGAGAGAACTATGGGCATGCCAGGGCCTCTTGCCACTACAAAGGAACTTCGGATGTATGCACCGCTTTGTGCCTTTAGGTGGGTATTGAAGAATCAAGTCTGGGATAGAAGGCTTTGCAAGCAAGTGATTTTAATTGCTAAGCCATCTTCCCAGCCTGCAAATATCTTTTAAAACCTAAAACGAAACCGCTCCAGAAATACTGCTGGCAGCTTGTCCTTGGACAGTTCCCAGTATTGTTTAATTAGCTTAGCAAAATACCCTTGGGTTTTCTTTATTCTTTCTCTTATACCCTGCTTGATAGTAAAGTGACCAATTAATTTTCAAGAAGTTATCATGACATCTTTCTAAATGAGAATTTCCTATTAGATTGAATTTTTGGATCAGATTTTCAGTTCAATATTTTATACCAACTAAGGTAATGCTTTCTTAAGAAAAAAAACAGATAAGAAAGTCACAAGGTTAAGTTGAGCAATTTATCTTCCAAATACGTGCTATTCTGGAAAATAACCTTTACCTTTCTTTGTCTAATGCATCTGTGTGTATGTGCACATACATGAACACACATGCATGCACACACACACATGCCTGTGAGTGGTTGTGTTTGTATGGTTTCAAGTGTGTGTGTGTGTGTGTGTGTGTGTGTGTGTGTGTGTGTGTAGGCTACAGAACAATTTCAGGGGTTGTCCTCAGAAATTTCCCCCACCTCCTTTGGGACAAGAGTCTGTCATTGGCCTGGAGCTCTCCAGTTAGTATAAACGGGCTGGCCAGCAAGCCCCAGGGATCTTCCTGTCTTCACCTCTCCAGCCCTGTCTCAAGAACCCTGGGACCACAGGTACCACTATGCCCAGTCTGTCTGTGCACTGGGGATCAAGCTCAGGTCTGCATGCTTGCCAGGCAGGTGCTCCACTCATTGAGCAGCCCCGAAAACAACCTTGTTCTACACAGAAAATCTACAAAATCTTTTCTTTCAGTAAAGGTTCTATAATATACTAAACAAAAGCCGTTCATCCTTTATTTTAACTGTTTAGTTATATTAATAAGTGCATTATTACCCAGCTACAAAAATTAATGACTTTTTATTTACCAGAGACCTTATGTAGCTTCAGTTACCAAGATGGCCCCTTACTCTGTTTCTGCCAGGCAATGAACAAAGTGACTCAGTAGCTCATTCTAGTGTTCTCAGTAGTGCCGTGTTATAAGGCTTTATTGGTACACTTCTGTACAGCAGATGAAGAACTTCAAGACAGGTCATAGAAATCACCAAAGTTGAAGCAGAGAAGGAGACGAGGAGGATGAAGAAAAGAAAGGGGAAAGACGCCCTGAGCATACTAAATGGTCTAACATTTATGTGATGAGATCCCAAAATAACTTTCCAAAACTTAGTGGTGAACACTAAACCACAGTCATAAGAAGGCCAGAGAACACCGAAACAACTAAGCATCATCTTCTCCAAACATTATAAATAAGAGGCAAAGAGAAGATGCTGAAGTCAGAGAAAATCAACACATTATATGTACCAGGAAAAGCACAGTCAGAGTACACTTCCTGTCAAAAAGCTTGTAAACCAAAAGATAGCGAAGTAACATATATGAAGGGTTGAAATGAAAAAAAGGGGGAGGGGCAACCAAGAATTTGTGTAATCAGCGAAAATCTTTCAAAAGAAACAGATTGCTCAGATAAATTTAAACTGAGAGCCCTGATCGCTGGCAGACTACAATTAAAGACAAGGTCCGGGAACTTCCTCCAGTAAAAAGACATTCATCTTAAAAGCCCGTGAAGAAATTACAGCTATACGTACATTGTTAAAATACATTTGATGGAAACTTAAAAGCACATAAAGCTTTGAATGAAATAAAGAAAAATTCGTTTTTCTTGGTTTTCATTATTCAAAAGGAAAACTGCCTAAACTCAAGTTGATGGGCTTGTTTTGTATGATTATAGAATTTGTAAAAGCAGAGTGTATGACAACATGAATTGTAAAGTGTGAAAAAAGAAAACATAAAACAGCCCAAAGGATAGAGAGAGAAACAGGGACACGCCGCTGGAACCTCCTGGTTCATGGAGAGATGTGAAGCAGTATTTCAAGTGAGCCCTGAGCAGTTACAGATGTGTGGTTAAGCCAGGTCAGAGTGATGAAGACGCTGGGGACGACCAGCGGTGGGACAGCATGTGTAGAGAATCCTGGCTTCAATAAGTCGAGAAGGGAAGCTCGGTTGGCTGTCTCCCCTAGGGGCATGGATGCAGTTGGCATCACCCTCTCTGCCTCCACAGCATTAATCATGGTCATTATCACAGACCCCAGAAATGACAAGGCTTTGGAGTTCCTGTTTCCTTTCTCTTGCCAGCATGGTTTTTGTCCTTGGGATTTAGATGCCTTGCCAAAGACCATCAGAGAACTCCAAATGATCACACTGGGCCTACAGTTAGAGAGTCACTGATTGTCACAGTCAGGGGCTTTATGCCTAGTGATGCTGTAACCTCCACGGTGGCCTGAAAAGAGGGGATTTGAGAATGGACGCACGTGCTTGTAGCCTGAGGCATGCCCAACCTGTGAGCCATAGGTCATGTACGTTCCAGGACAGCTATGAACGTGGCCCACACATTTGTACATAATAATGTCATGTCTCACATCAAAAGATTAGACACCCCCACACCCTACCAGAAATTGATGATCCAGGACTTTCTTAACTCAGTAACTAGAAGCTCAAATAGCTTAATCTTTACCCAGTCTTTAAAGAGCAGCAAGGTGCCCAAGTTGAGCTTTGAAAATGCAAGGAAGGTAAGGGGGGGAAACAGGAGGTGCAATGCACCCCAAGCCCCATTGATGTCCGTGCTTTCATAGCAAGGGCATTCTCCGATAATAACTTGTACAACATGAACCCCAAAGCACAGGTCAGGAACCTGGGTCAGTGTTCAGAGCTCGCCCTTCTCACAGGGCTGTCACGAAAGCCTTTGGAATCTAAAGCATGTTTGCTGAGCCTCTGTGGGAAGACTTGGGTTTGCAGCCTTCATCAACATCTTCAGGCCTCCAAGGAACTAACAATTATTGATGACAACCCCCTGAAGGTTCCCACTGAGCCCACAGTGTGAACCGTTTCCCAGTGTTAAGAAGGCAGATACTGGATGAGCCAGCTGGAATGTGAAGGGGAGGGTCCCACTTGTCCTCCCCAGCAGGGCTGGGTGGTGGAAGGAATTACTGATCACACCATCTCCTGGAGGGAAAAGGGAAGTGCAATGACAGGGAAACCAGACTTGAGGTGTTAGCCCTTCACCCAGGGGATCATCATCTCCCACTTCTCAAATGCTGGCCCAAACCAGCGTCAGGTACTCACCAAACCCTTATGAGGTCGGCACTTTTGTGATCTGCTTCCACAGACTCAAAGCTGGGGTGCAGAGAGGTTCACAGCTACCAAACACCACACAGAGAGCCAGGTCTCCAGAGCATTCATTGCCAACTCCGTGCTCAGTGCCTGTCCAATGGCCCCTGGGAGGGTATTCTCAGTTCCCCAAAAATTTATCCATTGTTTACTGTGTATAACCAGTGTAGTAAGCCCCAGGGGGAAATGAAGAGCATATTTACTCTATTAATCACCAAATATTTACTAAGCACCTCCTCAAGGACCAAGCACTGTGCTAAGGAAGCACTAAAGAAAGCAGTTTAAAAGCATGGTTATCACATCCTCAGTAAGCAGGGGGGAGACTTATCCTAACACGACATTCCCTAGCACTGAACAAATAAAGTTACCAAGCCTCTGTAGGAGAAATAAAAAAAACAACTTAAAACCAATATATGCTTGTTTCCTACCTTAAGGTTCAAAGACACTCAAAGCTGGTCCAATTGCAATTAAGATATGAAAGTGTAATATCAAAAGTGTAAAGAAGTTTGTAAAATAACTATAAGATGCAATGTGTAAGGACATGTAGAAACAAGCATTTTCAGTTTTTAAATATCTTATTTATTAGAGAGATACAGGGAGAGAGAAAGGGCACACAAGGACTTCCTGATGCTACAATTGAACTTCAGATATGTGAGCCACTTTGTGCATTTGGGGAATTGAAGCTGGATCATCAGGCTTTGCAATCAAGTGCCTTTAACTTCTGAACCATCAAGACAAGTACTTTTAAGTGGTGCCAACATTCTGGGGGATGATTGGCTGGTGATAGAAAGCAAAACCAGTTAAACATTATGCATTAGGCTGCATAAACTCCAGCCACAGGAGACAGTTAAAATGACAGAGAAGGGTTTCAGAAAGAAGAATGTGGTGGCATGGTTGTTATGATTCTTTTTTTTTTATCATTTACTGTCCCCTACCCCCAACCCCTAAGGCCCCTCAGTGGGGTAAGTGTCATCACTGTGGGGTCATGAATGTGCCAGCCAATCCCTGTGGAGGGGGACAATGTCTGATCTTTCCACCCCCTCTTCCTCAACCTTCCCTGAGCATTGGAGGGTGTGTTATAAGTCTCTAGTTCGGAGCTCTCGGCAGCCTCTGATTTTCTACTGTGATGCCTTTTGAGTCTCCTCAGTGTCTACTGCCATCTCCTGGAGGTGGTTCTGGGGCCACCAGTGAGAACAGCACTCATTCGACCTGCCACTTCCTGAGTTGTTCTGATTACTAAGAGAAATGTATTTTCCTTTTATTACTGGGTCAACAAAGAAATAATAAGCACATGAGCTTATTAAAAACATATTTATTTAAAAATTATTTATAATTTAAAATACACTTAAGCTATGGTGAGCATCACGAATGTGGTATTTATTCCATATTCAAAGAAAGCCCAGAGCACAGTGACAGTCCTTCTATGTACAGATGTACATGAACAAATATGTTCACAGTTGGCTGGTCATCAAGGAGGTATTAATTAACCAAACTGTGCAGTACACTGGACAGATGATTAAACCAGGGAGGGTCTGCATGACAGTTGTGGTGATGCTCAGGAACTGCATTCCGCAGTGGGCATTGTATACTTTCATTCTGAAAGACAGTGGAGAGGATGTCACAGAATCAGCAAAATGGCAATTGACTTTTATGCAGCAATATTATTTTAGATCTTTATAGTGATGATGATGAATTAAACCCACGGTGAGGAAGCAGAAATGGATTCGTGCTGACACTCAGGCACCTCCCCTCTTAACATGAACCCCAGCCTCTGACATGGTGTCCCCCACAGTGAAGGTGGGTGACCACCTCAATTAACCTCAGCCCTCATAGGAGATTCTAGGTCATGTGAAGCTGACAATCAATATATACCATCACAGGTGGTGTGAGACCTTTTAAGAAGCACGACCCACTGATGATTAGGTCATGACTGCCCCTGTGGTCAGATCAGGGCTGGGCCCCTGAGACAGGTCACGTCTTGGCAGGAGTGGATTTGAAGCGGCTGTTACGGGAGAGCCAGCATGGCCCTCCCCGGTCTCTTGGTTCCTTTCTTGTCATTTGTCTTCCACACTATGTTGTCATTTGTGATTGTGTGACGTCACTAACTTGAACACCGGCCAAACCAACGGACAGGTAGGTAGCCTCCAAAAGTGTGATTGATGAAAAACTTTCCCTTAAACACACTCAGGTGCTGGTATTTTTTTCTTTTTTTATTGTCCATAATTAGATACATTGAGTGAGCAAATAATGAGTTGAGATCCCCAGTTCCCCAATTTCCCTCTTCCCTGTCCCCAGTCAGCTGGGTATCCTCCTCCGTGGGCAATCTGGATCAGTCCATGGGGTAGGGATTATGGCTAGCCTAGGAGTCAACCCAGTTCCACCCCCCTTTGTATGTTGTTACTGAGGGGGGCTATGTCTCTGGGAGTTCTCCCCCACCATGGCTCTTACAATCTTTCCACCCCCTCTTCCGCTCACTGGTATTTTTTTGATAGGAACACAAAACTAAGACTTTTGACACAATTTTTGCACCATGTGTGACAGTTGAAAAGAACACAAATGTGCTAACTCACTGGTTATATGTTTAAAATATGTAAATATCATGTAAGAACATTCAAAATGGGCCATAAAAAGCATAGAAATATTTGCAATCTTGGGTTGAAAAACCTCCCCTTTTATCTTTCTTTAACACTTTCAAAGACTGATTTTTAAATTAACTTTAACTTAGCAAAGACAGCCTTTTGCCAAGGACTTAAATAGAATATAAATACAAAATTAAACAGCCATTCTCTGAGAGAGTGAGAGTGTGTGTGTAATACGGAAGCCATGATGACTGTCACTCTCTTGACATGTCTTTCTTCATAACCCTTTGTGCAAAAAAAAAAAATGTTGACATTTCACTTTGTCTCATAAGAGGCAAACAGTGGGAAAGGGAACTTGGAATCTCTTAGTAACCTATTTAATGTCATGTAATTAAAAAGAGAAAACAAAGTCTAGAGGCTGTTTAATATATAGTGTGAATTTGCTTTCCAGTGATAAATCTGGCCAAAATCTCTCTTACTAGGAGTAAAATCAGGGAGAGAGATTTAAGCAGACATGTACACTTACACAATAGGAAGCCTCGGTTTATCACTGTGAACACAGAACGTGACCAATATAAGAGGAAAACTGTCCTGTACTGAACATCCAATAACAATCTATTGATCGACAAATATTCGTGAATAGCCTGCTTATTCATGGTATGATAATACGTAATAGTAAAATGCTAAAATATACTGCTAATAATAATAAAATATTTACTGTTAGATAGTTTCTGTTGTATTAATTATACTATTTATTAAGAAGATCGTATCTGCTTCAGAATTATGCACATTTTAACATAACTACATATTGATTCAATTTAAAATTTAATAACCTATATGTACAGTAGATGAAATAATAAAGTTTAAGATTCAGTTTCAATAAGATTTTTAATCAGAATTGGGGCATAATGATTGCTGTAATTAATACTGCTTTTAAGTGATTCATTGAAAATGTTTTTTGTTTAGTTTCTAATTTGATTTGAATGCTAGTCAGGTTAAGAATGCTATTAGACTCACATTTATTTCCTTTTCTTCTCAAGAGAACACTAACATAATAATAAAAGAATTTTTTAAAGTTTACCCACAGGGGCTGGGGAGATGGCTCAACAGTTAAAAGCGTTCATTTGCTTGCAAAGCCTGCTGATCCAGGTTCAATTCCCCCACCCCCATGTAAAGCCAGATGCAAAAAAGCGGCACATGATTCCTGTGCTTGGTTGCCCTGGCCCACCTGTGTACACAAACACACACGCATGTGCAAATAAATACAAATATTTTTAAGTGTAACCACAAAAACAATTGATAACAAGAGCATCCACCCCTGAACCAGAGATTCCAATAAATGATGGTGACCTGTGTAGACGTCTGTGTGGGTGTTCGTGTCCCTCCTTCAGGGAGAATTCTGAGGACTTTTTTTTTTCTCTTCAAAAACTAAATGGGAAAAATTCAAGATGAAGAATTACCTAGCATATCTGTTTTCTTGGGCCAAAATAAAATCCTCCCACAAGCCAAGTGGCTTAATGAACAAAAAAACTATGTATATATGTATATAATTTTTCTCACAGTGCTAGAGGCCAAAGGAGTTGGTTTCTCCTCAGGCTGACTCCTTCCCTGGAGCCCAAATCTCTTCCTGTTTAGTCATGTTAGATTAAGGTCCACCGTGTGACCTAATTTTACCTAATTGTGTCTTTAAAACCCTTCTTGCCAAACACATACATGTTCTGTGGTACTGAGATGAGGACCTCACCATATGAATTTGGGGGTACAAGGTTCCATTCATGACACCAAGTGCACTGGGGTCACAAGCCTGTGTCCACGTGGATGCACCGTGTCTCCCTGGAGACGTAATGTCGTAATGGCCTCACTCCTAAACGTGCTAGTCAATCATCAAGCTTTTTTTTATCCATAATTAGATACACTTAATAAGGGATAATGTGTTGATGTCTTCAATTCCCCTATTTCCCTCTTTCCTGTCCCCCGGTCAGTTGGAAATCCTCCTCCGTGGGCAGTCTGGATCAGCCCATGGGGTAGGGGGTTGTGAATAGCCTAGGAGTCAACCCGGTTCCACCCCCCTTTGCACGTTGTTACTGAGGGGGCAATGTCTCTGGATATTCTCCCCCACCATGTCTCTTACAATCTTTCCGACCCCTCTTCCGCTCAGTTCCCTGAGTCATGGTGGGCGAGAGTTAAAGCTGCTTTGTTGTTGAGGCCTTGGGGACCTCTGTGCTTCTGCTTGAGGTTGTGTTTAAAATTGTTGGTGTCTATTTCACTGGTTCATCCTGGGTTGACTGATTGGCTGTGGTTATAGGTCTCTTGCTCATCCCATGACTGCCTGTGGGGTTCCATGTGGATCTTCCATGGTAGGTCTGGGGTGGCGCATCTCTTGCCAGGAAGACAGCTATTGGCCTGTGGCTCATTGGCAGGGTTGGAAGAGCCACAGCTCTCTACGAGCCTTCTGAAATATACAAACAGAATCTCTACTGGAGAGTTAGATCAGTATAGGTTAATTGAGATACACTTTCCTGAGTTGGCTAGAGTCTATTGTTGGTAGCTTTTTGTAAATCACTTGTAAAGTGAGTTTCTCTTTGGTGTCCTAAGATATTGGTTCCCTTTGTAGTTTACCCTGAAATCCCAGTTCCAGTCGCTGACTCCCCTTCACTGAGTGGATTTCTTGGCTGAATTGTCAGCTGTTGATTGCCTCCCCCAGTTTTTGGCACCTCCATTGCAGATGCTTTCTTCGTGGTTCGCTGTTCTCTCCCAGTAGGCAGTGTGTGCAGCCTACCCATGATGGCCAACTGTTTCATGTCAGTGGTCTCTGTTTGTTCCAGATGTCATTGACCAGTTTCCCCTGGCAGCTTATGCGGGGCCTTCCAGCTCTGCACTAACTACCATCTGGGGGCCGGTTACCATTATGGACCTCGTAGGGTCTCTCGGTGCTGTTAGATGGCTTTCTGTGGTTCTTCAGCAACAGGATCACCTCAGGCCTGGGTTGGTAATCAAGAGCTTTGACAGAATCCTGTTGTGTATTGGGGACCTCATGGGTCACTTTGGTCAACATCTCAGTGAAGGAGGGATTCTGTGGCTGGGACCAGGAGCTGCTAGACTACTCGGTTTTTCCTAGACTTAGACACTCTCCCCTTCCATTCTCGGCCCGCTTGCCAGATGATGCCCACTCCATGCTCATTAGTGGACATTGTGCCCATGAGGATTTTATAGTTTAGAACCAGTTTTGGTTCAACTTCATGTTTAAGACATCTCCTCCCCTCCACTTCTTACTTTTCCAAATTCTCAATTCTGGATGGTTTGCTTAGAGTACACCATTATCCTGGTTATGCGCCACCTATGAGGGATAGTATGTGGCGTTCGATTCTCTGATCTTTTGAGTGTTCTCTTAGTAAGATCTGCTCGAAGTCAGACCATTTTTTCCTAAATTTCGATATGTCATTTTTCCTTTCAGCTGAGTAAAATTCCATCGTGTAAATATACCACAGTTTCTCTGTCCATTCCTCCATGGATGGGCATTGGGTTGATTGCAATTCTTGACTACTATGAATTGAGCTGCTATAAATATAGTTGTACAAAAGTTTCTGCATCAAGATGTGACATCTTGCGGGTAGATGCCTAGTAGAGGGATAGCTGGGTCCATTGGTAATCATCAATGTTCTGCTCCAGCATAAGGAGCTGAGTTTGAATCCCCAGCACCCACATAAGATGCCACAGGTATGGCACTCCACACCTGTGATCCCACCACTGGGAGGTGTGGCTAGGAGGGTCCTAGCTAGCCTGTCGAGCCCAATGGATGGGCTCTGGTTCAGTGAGAGACCCTACCTCAAAAAGTAAAGTGGAAAGTGACCTGACTGACCGAGAAGACACCTAATGTCGACCTCTGGCCTCTGTATGCACACATGCACACATGCACACACACACACAAATAAAAGAAATGAATGTGTGTGTGCACACACGTGTGTGCACACGTGTGTGTTCCCCAGAGTCTTGCCACTGCAAACGAATGCCGGACATATGTACCACTTAGCATCCAGCTGGGGGACTTGAACCCAGGCCAGCAGGCTTTGCAAGTGCCTTTAACTACTGAGCCATCTCTTCTGCCCTGAATTCTAAAACTAAGTAATTAAGAAATGAAAGTAAATGTATTGTATTCATAATGGCAATAACTTCCAAAAGAAATGACTCAAATAAAATTATGTTTGTCTGCACAAGACAGGAGATTGTGATGTTTCTTTAAGCTTTCTGATATCCTATTTTCTTTGAATTCTGCAGTGCATTACTTTGATTTAATTATGTTTAAGTAAAATAGAGTAGGAATAATTACAACCTTGCTTAATATGACAGTTATGTTCCTGCCAGTCTCTGTCGATTAATTTTGATAAATCAAGCAATACTGTCTTAGCCAGGTGTGGCAGCACACACCTTTAGTCCCAGCACAGAGGTAGGAGGATTGCTATGAGCTTGAGGCCACCCTGAGACTACAGAGTGAATTCTAGGTCGGCCTGGGCTAGAACGAGACCCAGCCTCTAAAAACAACAACAACAGCAAATCAATACTCTCTTTATGCCTTCAACCAAATCAATTGTTTTAGACTGTATAGAGGAGTATACAGAATTACAAGTAGTCAATCCCTTCCGAGAGAGAGAGAGAGAGAGAGAGAGAGAGAGAGAGAGAGAGAGAGAGAGAGATTGAGAGAGTTTAATGTTGAGATTACAATCTTCTGAGGCATGATATTCCAGACATTAAAAGAAAGTAGCAGGTTGGCAGGTCTCAGAGATGACAGTATGGCGTCCCTTCATGGAGGACAGTGTTGCATGGGAAACCAGCAAGATGGAAAAGTGGGGGGAAGGGAGGAGCCAGGGGAGGGAGGGAGGCAGGAGACGTGAGGGGAGATACTGGTCCCGAGAGAGGTGATCATGTACGGTCATGAGATGGGTAATGGACCAGGCAGGGAGTTGGCAGATGGGAGCAGTAACTGTGGACGCATGGGAGAGATTTCACAGCACAGGAAGGAAATCCCTGGGTGTTTTTGAGAAGGATGTAGACAAGATCAACCCAGTGCTGGTACATAACATGTTGTCAGCAGAGGCCCCAAAACAGAAGTCAGGATGGATAAGGTAAACGGTTACCACCACATTCCAGCCAGAAGATAAGACTAAATGCCCAGAAGAATGTGGTGGCGTTGGGAAGGAAGGACACTGAACATTAGGGACAGGAACCCACAATCCTTTCATGTCTAAAGGAGATTAGATGTCATTTTCGGCTGTGTCGAAAAATTTCTAGAATGTCGTTATATTCACTTTACTAAGTTGATAAAGCCAAGCAAAGAACCCTGGGGTCTTGCTTGGTACTTGGAATGTATTCATAGAAGTTTACAAGTTCTCTTCCACGCTCTGAAGTACGTCATGTTTCGAGAAGAGTCATGGATGCTTCCTCTCAGCTTTCCTAAATCCCACGGCGACTCCAAGTTGAAAGCCACTGACTGGACCCAGAATGTCTCCATATTCAAGTGAAAAGGCTGAATTATATGTACCACAAAACACACCTCTAGTTACCAGCAGACAGAGTGAAAAGCCTTTTATGTCTTGTTCAAAGTTACATTTTGCTGAGGGTTAACAAGACTTGGCATCTGCCTCATGTCCCTTTTGGAAAACAGCAGTCATTTGGAAAGCAAATAATAATCTCCTCGTTTATCTTCTATTAAAGACTGACTTTCCCATTAGTAAAGGGTGGCATAAAGCAAGAGAGCCATTCATTCTGAGCTAACCTTGTCTGCTAAAACCATGTTTTTCTCACATTGATTTCTTAACCACTTATTTTCTTACTACTGTGCTATTTGAAGAATAAGCATTACTGTTTCTTTTTTCTATTTCTTTGTGCGTGTGGGTTCTCATGTACATGTATGAACACATGTCACCTCATGTGTGTGTAGGTTAGAAGACAACCTTAGGGTATTGCTTCTTTCTTCCACCTTGTTTTTTTTTTATTGGCAAGGAGAGAGGGGGTATATGAGTGCCAGGGCCTCTTGCCACTGTGAACAAACTCCAGATGTTTGTACTACTTTTTGCATCTGACTTTCAGTGGGTACTAAAGAGTCAAACCCAAGGCCATCAGGCTTTGGAAGCAAGTGCCTTTAACCACTGAGCCATCTGTCCAGCACCCACTTTGTTTTTGAGACCAGGTCTTTCTTGTTGTTTTGGGAACTGGAAAGGCCAGTCTATCTGGCCCTCAAGCTTCAGGATGCTCAGGTTCCACCTCATGCTGGGATTACAGAGGTGGTTGCCACTTTGTATCCTGGTTTATCTGGGTACTGGGTATCAAATCAATTGGCAGGCTTGCAGACCAAGCACTTTTAACCACTGAGCAATCTTCCCAGATCCCAGCAATGCAGTTCTTGCATTCCTGATGATATCACATCACATGAACAATTATTTTGTGTTTAAAAATTATGTGTCATAGAGATATAAAATGGTTTTAACAGACTCAAGGGTTGAGTTCCTTTTGTTCCATTCTATGATGCTGTTTTCCGTCCATAAGTCTAAAATGGAATGTCACAAAGTTTGGAGCAAGAACATACATTCAGGCCAGCCTCGCTGCTCTCCATAGTAACATATATTTAATGGTGGCTACAGAATTAGGAGATATTTGTCATTAAAGGGAAGGGACTATAACTGGTATTTTGACGGCAGTCACAATATCTCTGTCTGTAGGGATTCAGTGTTGAATGCCTCATTTAGGGAGCACATGAGCCTGCGTATTTCCTTCTGGATTAATACCATACCCCACATGCTGTCTCTGTCGGCCAGCTGTTCTCACATCCAGATAGAACCACCAGCACCAAATCCTTAATATCTGGGGAACCGAAAGCCATAGAAGAGAACCTGGCTCTTGCCTCCTTCTTTTTTTGCATTAAACATTCTTCATGTATGGGAAACAATGCTAATTTAGAGTGAAATGTAGGAGAAAGGCTTTTAAACTTCTGTCAGCTACATAAAGCCCGACATTTAAGAGAATTATCACGCACTACTGAAAATAAAGTGTGGGAAGAATGAGATCTCCTAAAAAAAGAAGAAGAGGAGGAGGACTGGTTACAGCCTTGGACTTGATGCACTTGGAGAATGTGAGGGACTTGGGCCATTTGGCGCCGTGACTGTGAGGCCTGCCGTGACAATGGACAAGCTGAGTCACCTGCCACAAATAAAGGAAGTGAACTGCCATCAGGGAATATGGAGGAAGGGAGAGGAGAGGAATATGCGGGCTGGATAGAAGAGCTCTTTGCAGAGTTGGGACCATCCTGCCTGGAAAACAAGTGCATCCTTGATGGTTTGCTCATCAACTTGACAGGGTCTAGAATCACCTAGGGGAAGGGAGTCTCTGGTCTTGAGCCACTTAGGTCAGCCTCTGAGCAAGCCTGTGAGGGGTTCTTGAGGTGGGAAAGACCCACCTTAACTCTGGGTGGCACCATTTCACAAGCTGGGGTCCTGAGATGTGTAAAGAGGAGAGAAAGCAAGATGTACACTAAGAACGTTCATGTTCTCTGCTTCCTGGCTGTGGATTGAATATGACCAACAATGTCATGCCATCACACCAAGATGGACTGGAACCTTGAACTCTCAGCCAAGATCAACCCTTCCTCCCTCGAGTTTCTTCTTGTCTGATATTTTGTTCCAGCTTTGAGAAAGTAGCTAATAATAGAGCCTCATTGACGATCTGTAGAGTGTATGCAGTGAGTATAGTAACCAACATCTTGGGCATTATGAAAGCCTGGATTCCCAGGGGCTCAGCTTGAGCTTGAGATCCTAAAGGTGAGTTTAGTGTCTCGAGAGAGAGGCTGTAGAATGATTTTCACATGTCACAGTGTTGGTAAAAGCCAATACCACATCTGCCTGAGAAAAGCAAGAGGACAGAACATCTGGTTCAAACAGGTGGGAAAGAAACCTGCAAACTCTTGTTGCAAATGCTGGGAAAGAAGGTTAATGAATCTGTGGCACCAGGAGAATCGTTTCCAGCCTTGCGAAGGGAGAAGACATCCTAGTTACTTCAGGGGGAAAAAGCAGCAGCATGAAATAAAGAACAAGAAGAGAAAAGGGGCTGAAGAAAAGAAGTTAGGAATAGAAATGCGATTTTAATTTTTTTGAAAAATTTGATAGTGTGATTAATAAGTATATGGATATTAGGGGTGTACAATAATTGTAAATTCTTACTATTTTAACTGATTCTCACCATTGCTATGTCTGTTTCTCTAAAAAGCCTTCTTTTAAAAGACTATGATTTCACAGTAGCAGAGCAGGTGGAATCTGAATTCATGAGGGAAAGAAGGTCTCAGATGGGCACTCCATCTGGGTGTGATGGCTCACACCTCTCATCCCAGCACCTAGGAGGCTGAGGCAGGTGGATCACCGTGAGTTCCTGGCTAACCTTGTCTACAGAGTGAGACCTTGTCTCAAAGAGAAAGGAAAAAAGTAAGAGAGAGCGAGAAGGAAGGAAGGAATTCATATGGACACTTGTCTGTTTAACCCTTGGATTCTGTGATTTTCCATCCAATAAGACACTTCTAGAGGTAAAACACTGTTACTGAAGACACCTATGCGTTGGTTGCAAGTCACTAAATAATAAAACTGAGCTGACTAGCTGTCATAGCGCTGGAAAGTGCTACACAGGCTGCCGAGGGAACAGAGTCATCAACAGTCTTAACCAGCAGAAGGCTTTGCAAGCTACGCAACTGGCCAGTCAGGCTAGGTAACCGCTGTGGGGTACTTAACTGCTCTCTGATTGGATTGGAGGCCCACTCCATGGGACAGAATTTAAACATATGCAAGCTTGGTCAACAAACAGTGATATGTACTTATCACCTCAGCACCATGGAGACTGGGGCTCACCGGCCTGCCGGTCTACCAGTCTAGCTCGGAGAACTCCAGGCTAATGAGACAACTTGTCTCAAGGTGAAATGTGGGTAGTGTTTCTGAGCAATGCCGCCGGGAGGTTGTCCTGTGTCCTCTACACACATGCACCCATACATGCCTGAACACACACACAGACATCCATAAAACATGACTCCTGTTCTCAGGCAGCACCGTAGCCAAGAGCTCCAAGGATGCAGGCGTAGATTCACAGCCACCAACACCGGCAACCGCTGGGGGGGGGGGCAGTGTACTAACCTGGTGTGTATCTGTCTTTCTTGTACTTTCTTCATGCAAAAAAGGTCATTGAGGATGGAGAGATGACTCAGTGGCGAAGGCCTTTGCCTGCAAAGCCTAATGACCCAGGTTTGATTCCCTAGTGCCCACTTAAAGCCAGATGCACAAAGTGGTACATGCATCTGGAGTTTGTTTGCAGCAGCTGGAGGCCCTGGCATGCCCATTCTCTCTCTCTCTCTCTCTCTCTCTCTCTCTCTCTCTCTCTCTCTCTCTCTCTCTCTCTCTCTCTCTCTTTCTCTCTGCTTGAAAATGAATAAATAAAATATTTAAAAATTAATTAATTAATTAAATAAAATAAAAACCAGTGATCCTCGCCATTCCTAGCTTTGTGGAGTAGCTTTATTTTCCTTGGAATTTAGAACTAACAGTGGTTTTCTTCTCCTTCCACAAGGATAGAATGGACACTCCGCCATGGCCCTTGAATGAAAGTTAGAAGTTCTAGAACCCTTGGGTCAGGCAGAAGCATTTTTAGTCTCTGCTAAGCACTGACTTTACCCAAGTGTAAGATAGATTGTAAATTGCTTGTTTATGTTTAGGCCTGGCTGTTGTTAAAAATATTCAGGGAGTGTTATTAGGAGGCAAGAATACTAAAATAGAAGTTAATTTCTCCCTATTTCTCCAAGGGCCAAGTCCATGAATCTAATAGGGAAAAAAAAGCCTCCAGTGCTTTGGGGGACTTTTTTTAGCTCTTCAGCAGGGCATGGGCCAAATTCCTCTGAAGTTGGCTATTATATCTAAAGAAAAAACTAAAATAGTGTATTACAAATGCATACTAATATCTTAAGGTGTGATAAGTATATGAATATTCACAAATCTTTAAAAATTATGGACCTGAATTTGGAGAGAAATCCTGTATTGATCTCCTTTCTGTTTGCTTGGGGGTGGGGGTGCAGGTGGGGAATTGCCTGTCATTCAGGTGTGCTGGCTGCGACCCCAGTCTGCACACTCACAGAGTCTTCCAACAGGAATGTAAGTAGGTCATGATTTGATGCCAGAAAGAAACAGCTTTCTAGTGGCCAAAGGAACAACTGGTTTTTATTGTTTATCATGGATTTTTTTTTGGCCAGAATCTGTGGGAGCTCGTCCTGATGGTCCGGCATTATCCTCACTGTTGTTTCTCACTTCAAATCCATCCCTCTGCCCACACTCCCTGATTTTGCCTTTTCAACCAGGAAATAGTGGTGGGTTTCTTTTACATATTGTAAAGTTTAAGAAAGCCTTTAATTTTTTAAAATTTGTGTGTGTGTGTGTGTGTGTGTGTGTGTGTGTGTGCGCACACACGCACATAGATGTGCTAGGGCCTTCACTTTCTGCTTACATGGGTAGCTTGGGAATTTTAAAAATACTTTATTCATTTTCAAGCAGAGATACAGAGAGAGAGAGAGAGAGAGAGAGAGAGAGAGAGAGCACCAGGACCACCACCTTGTGGGTCTGACTTATGTACTTATGTGGGTACTGGGGAATTGAACCCGGGGCCTTAGGCACTGGAGGCAAGAGCCATCTCTCCAGCCCTAGCTTGGGAATTGTACCTGGGTCAGGAGCAAGGGGCTTTTAATAGCTGAGCCATCATCTTCCCAGCCCCCAAAGAAATCATTTTACTTCATTTGAGTTGCTACCAACTCAAGATCATTCTTTCAACCCAGTACATCATTCTGTCAACCCAGAAGATCATAGGCCACCCAGTCTGACCTACACAGCAGTGAAAAATGGGAGCTCCTGCGTCAATCAAGGATCAAGACAAGAACTGACACCTAAAGTTGTCCTTTGACCTCCACATGTATGCTGTGGCACGTGTATAGCCATCGTCTCTCTCTCTCTCTCTCTCTCTCTCTCTCTCTCTCTCTCTCTCTCTCTCACACACACACACACACACACACACATCATATACACACAAAGATTTTTTATAAGAAAATGGGATTCTAAAGAGGCAACCCGTGTCACTCCTCAGGCAACGCTTTACTCTGTGCCAGCTACTCTGCTAAGAATGGATCCTCTTAACACTTTCAGCAATCCACAGCTTCCTGACACAATCACTTCCACCATTATCAGCTCCTAGATGAGGAGAGAAGCTTCTAGAGGGGCTGCAGAGATTTCTCAGTGGTTAAGGCACTTGTCTATAAAGCCTAATGACCCAGGTTCAATTCCCCGATACCCAATACCCACATAAGTCAAATGCACAAAGGTGTCCCAAGCATCTGGAGTTCTTTGTAGTGGTGGTCTCTCTCTCTCTCTCTCTCTCTCTCTCTCTCTCTCTCTCTCTCTCTCTCTCTCTCTCTCTCTTTCTCCTTGAAAGTAAATAAGCTTGATTTTTTTTTTAAAAGGAACATCTAGAATCACTCCTCCAGAGTCCCATAAAAGGGTTGAGGTGAGCCCAGTGGTCCCCTTTAGAGTCTCCCTGCACTAGTATTGCTTGTGGTTGGTGACACACAAGTGTCTACAATATAAGAAAGTGAATTCAAGGGCTGGAGAGATTGCTAAACGATTAAGGCGTTTGCCTGCAAAGCCTGCCGACCCAGGTTAGATTCCCCAGTATCCACATAAAGCCAGATGCACAAAGTGGTACATGCATCTGGAGTTCTTTTAGCAGAAGCTAGAGTCCTTAGTACATCATTCTATCTGTCTCTCTTCTTTATCTCTTTCTGCTTGAAAATAAATAAATTTTTAAAAAGAAACTGAATTCAGACTGGAGAGATGGCTCAGCAGTTAACAGCACTTGCTCGCAAAGCCTAATGGCCCAGGTTCAATTCTTCAGTACCTACGCAAAGCCAGATACACAAAGTGGCACAGGTACATGTATCTGGGATTCATTTGCAATAGCAAGGGGCCCTGGCATGCCCGTATTCATGTTCTCTCTCTCTCTCTCTCCTTCTCTCTCTCTCTCTCTCTCCTTGCAAAATAATTATATAATTAATTTAAAAGAAACTGAATTCTCCAGACAGGTCTTAAAAATGGGGTCACTCTGTCTATGAGCCTTCTAATCCATCAGCTTTTGTCAGATAAAGAATCTCTTTAGCCGGGCGTGGTGGCGCACGCCTTTAGTCCCAGCACTTGGGAGGCAGAAGTAGGAGGATTGCCGTGAGTTCAAGGCCACTCTGAGACTACAGCATGAATTCCAGGTCAGCCTGGACTAGAGCAAGACCCTACCTCGAAAAACCAAAAAAAAAAAAAAAAAAAGAATCTCTTTAGCTCCAAACCCAGACGTGGAACTTTATGGGCCTTTTTAACTAGACTGTTACTTCAGCGAGGGCAAGAAGCTTGTGTCCTTGACACTGAACCCTAAGTGCAGGGCATATAGTATGCACGAAATAAGTGGGTTTTTAGTGAATGAAAGAATAGATCTTTATTTACATGTACTCAGTATCACTCTCCGTTCTCCCTTAGAGAGCGATCCTACTTAGGTTGTGAGCATGCTTCTTTTGAGAGTAGAAAGAGCACTCTGTGGAGCAGTGTTCTTCTCATTGCTGGAACAAAACCCTTGATCAAAAGCACATGGAAGGAAAGGATTTATTTCCATTTACAGCCTGGGGGGGGGTTCTTCATGGCAGGGAAAGCTTGGCAAAGCAGAGGCTGGGCATCACATCTTACCCAATCAGCAGGGAGGCAGCAAGAGTGAGTGAGCTAGCTAACACCCAGTAGGCTGGACTCATGAACCTCAGTCCCACCTCCAGTGACACACCTCTTTCCACAGGCTCCACCAGCTGGAGAATAAGTGTGAGGCTCAATCATAAACACATGAGGCTATGGGGGACATTTCACATTCACGCCATCACCGTCTATAGTAGACAGTGTTATACTGGAGAAAAATGTCTGTATTTTCCTCTAACTACCTACAACAAATGTCAAGTACTCCATAAACACAAGTTGAATGACCATCAGCTGTTAAGAACTTGTAATGAGCTTGCAAATTCAAAAACTTATTGGGAGATTTGTTGAGAAACCAATTGTGGCTCATCTAACCTTTAAGAGACGCAAGACCTTAGAATGCCAGGATTAGAAACCTCTCAATCTTTGCCTCACTAAACCTCTCTTTGACCACTATTGGAGGGGAAAAAAATAAATAAGTATGAGGGTGTACAGAGTGTCACCCAACCCTCCTGCAGTGAAGGCCTGGGTTGAAGCAAGGAGAGGGGAAGAGGAGAGACACTCAGGAGAGCTCAGAGCTCGGAGCCCAGGGGAAAGTGGAGTCTTTTTTGTTAGAATAAGTGTGGCGCTCTCTTTGAAAGGAAGAGGTTCCTTCAAAATACCGTGTTTGCTGGATGCCCTCCAAAGTCGCTTGTCACTCTGTCAACGCTGACATTGTGTTTCTATGATTACATCTGCCTCATTCACAAAGCTTGAAGGTTATATTTGAAATTAGCATTCATTTGGTTTTTCTCAGATGCAGTGTTTTTGCCCTTGGGGCTCCTTCCTCGCAGATTCTAGTGGGCTCCTGTCTCTAAGTGAGCATGTGTACCAAACACGATGTTTTCTCGAAAAGTTGAAAGGTGCCTGTTATGTTGCAAAGACCTTTTCTTCTTTAGGTAAACTAATCAGCTCCCGTCTCCTTTTAAGAAAAGGTCAACCATGTCAGAGAGCAACAGTGAAAATATGAAGACAAACAGAATTATCTTGAAGCCGCAGGGAAGCTGTGAGTTCCCTACCTGCTGTTTTCACGGTGTCTTTTTAAAATTTATTTATTTATTTATTTATTATTTGCAAGCAGAGAGATAGGAGAGAGGTGGACAGAGAGAATGGGCACACTAGGGCCTCCAGCTGTTGCAAACAAACTCCAGATGCATGTGCCATTTTGTGCATCTGGCTTTATGTGGGTCCTCTGGAATCGAACCCTGATTGTTAGGCTCTGCAGGCAAGTGCCTTAACTGCTGAGCCAGCCATCTTTTCAACCCTGTCACTGTGTCTTTGAGCAAAGTCACACCTCACCAGAGCAAAATCTCTCACTGCTGATATCCTTAGTGAATTGGCAGAGTTCTTTAGAGGAACAGAACTGATAGAGTGAATGTGTATTATAAGGGATTATGGCTTAGAGGATATGGGCTGGGTAGTCCAACAATGGCCGCCTGCAGCATGAGAGGCTGAGATCCGAGTAGCTGCTCAGTGCACAAGTCTGGAGGCCTCAGGAGTTCCAATCCAGTTCTGAAACCCTGGAGGGTCCACAATGGAAAGTCCAAGAGGCTGGGCTCCGATGCCAACGAAAGATGGTGGGAGCAGGTAGATGCTCTCATCAGCAAGGAGCAAGGCTGAGAAGCCAGCAGCACCACTCTCCCCTTGGACTTGGACTTTGTCTATCCAGGCAGCTACTAGAAAGTACCAGTCACTCTGGGAGGATCTTCCCCTCTCAGTTACTCCTTCCAGAAACCCTTTCACAGATACGGCCAAGACATATGTCTCTTACTGTTTCCTGATCCAATCAAGTTGACAATAGAGATTGTGTTAGTTACTCTCTTGCTGATGGAACCAACACCCAACCAGAGGCAGTTTAGGGAAGGGAAGAGTTTATTTCAGCTTCAGAGGATAGAGTGGGGAGGGGAAAAGCATGGCATGAGCAGGAAGCCAGCATCACATCATCGTATCAGCAGAGAAGATGGAGAGAGAGAGAGAGAGAGAGAGAGAGTATGAGCAGGGCTGGACTTGATAAAACCTCACGACCCACCACCAGTGACCCACATCCTCAAGCAAGGCTCCGCCTCCTGAAGGCTCCGCCTCCTTCCTGAACAAGCACCATGAACTGAGGATGATGTATTCCAATACATGAGTCTATGGGGAGCAGTTTACATTCAAACCACCACAAATCTTTACTATGACAGCAAAGATTTCTTCCAAGGGCTCCAGCACATCTGCAAACAATTTGGATAGAGATCTAATCAACTAGAAAATATCTCAAATAGCCAAATGTAATAGCGAGGGAAGCAGAGCCAGGGTGTATGAGCGCAGTATGTTAGTAACATAGGTCTCTTGAACAACAATAGAATCACAGGCTGTATTGATTTCACGGGCTACAAACTGCTAAGTCATCACCATGTCTCTGGGCTGTTGGAAAACACATGTTCCTTGATGCCAGTCTTAATTTTGATATTAACTTTCAGATTTCATATGACACATCACATAGTAATTTTATCTATGTGCATGATATATGTCGGCTACAAAATGGTTAAAGGTTAAAGAGTTCAAGGAGTTCAAAGAGGCCTTCCCGGAGGCAGAGGCAGGGAGCTGACACAGGTATAAAAGGAGCCACTGCTGTGAGTCATAAGATATTCATGAACTCAGTGGAAGAGCTGATACTGGATCCCCCATACAGAGCCAAGCCACAGGGTCGTAGGTTCAAACTGAGCCTCAGGGTCCCACAGGGCAGCAGAAGCCATAGACCTGAAGAGCAGGACTGGATCTGGAAGGGTGAGTGAGCAGATGGCTGACTGGAAGGCAGTTAGAGCAGGCAGCAGTGGACAATCCAGAGTTCTCTGTCTGTGGTCCTTGGACACACACACACTGAGTGGTCAGATGACAGGACTGTGAGGTCATCACCATCACAGAATTAGGTATCTTCCTCTTTATTGGGTTCAGGTGAGGGTGCTGCAGGATTTTTCCTTGGTCTGATGTGTTCTTGGGCCTGGAAGGTAGTAATATTGTAAGCACTCCTTCCCATGCTTTGGCTCTGACATCCTTTCTGCCACTTCTTCTGTGTTGGTCCCTGAGCCTTGGAGGGCAAGATTGAGATGTCTCAGTGCTGAACTCACCACTGTTACTTCTTCTCAGTGCTTTGGTGAGTTTTGAGTCTCCTCAGTGGTCACCACCACTTGAAAAGAGAAACTTCTAACAGGGTTTCCCTATGCCCAATTGACTTCCATGGATATATAGTGTGCTGTGGCATTTTGAATGTGCAGCTCCATGGACTCAGCTATTTTGGATTAAGAATTGAGCTTGTGACTTGAGTCTCCAGCAGCGTGGCTGGATGAGGTGTCACCGAGGGCAGATCTTTAGTTCATCCCTAGTAGGTGTGTGGAGAGCAGTTGGACCTCTGGCTGTTTGGTGATGTCTCTCTGTTGGGATCTATGGAAGGGAGCTAGCATCTTCTGCCATTACTACTTAGTGTTCCCCTGGAATTTGTAAGCCTGCAATTAAAACCTTTTCCTCCTGCTTTTGGTTGGAGGTTTGTCCCATCAACATGAGACTATGATGTCTATTTTGGTCTTGGGAATAAGTGATTTTCAGTCTGTGCCTCGTGGGTGGGGCTGCATAGGTGGTCGAGTCATCATTTGCACTCAAAATGGAGCCAAATGCTGCTTGTAAAATGAAGTCTCCCTCTTAAGACCTCAACAGTAAAGCAGACTTAAAACTCACCCACCATGACTCAGGGAACTTTGCGGAAGAGGGGGCAGAAAGATTGTAAGAGCCATGGTGGGGGAGAATATCCAGAGACATTACCCCCCCTTAACAACAACACACAAAGAAAAAAAAAACTGGCTACTTCTTGTACAATCCATAACCCCTATCCCATGGACTGATCCAGCAATACCACCTAGGAGGGCCCCCAGCTGGCTGGGGACAGGATGGAGGGAAATGGGGGTACCACCACAATACTTATTCATATAATGTATCTAATTATTACCAATAAATAAGTTTAAAATCCACAGAAAAATGAAGGCTCCCAGAGGAAGGCACAGCATTAAAGCCACAGTTTTACACAATAAATGGTACAATCTGATTTCAACATAGGATACACACAGAAATTCCCCTGCAATACAATCAGACACATTCTTTATCAGTATTCTCCACACACCCTTTTACTCACCCAGACGAAGCACCGGCTGAAAGGTCTGTCATCCCTCATCCACTTAACAGAGCCAACCCTGATCACACAAATAGCTGAATTAGCTGAGAGTGTTGTGGGTTGAATGATAGATGGCCAAAAAAATTATTTTCTATATGATCCACTTTAATTCAAGGAATAAAATGGAGACATTATTTAGGGATATAATGTTATTACATGTTGCTTCTTGTCAAAGCCTTGAACCACATTAGCCAATGAATTAGTAATTAATTCTCTTGGTAGTGGGTCAGTGAAATCCACATAAGCTCTTAGCATCAGAATCATGTTTAGGGATTTTGAAAATTAATTTCTTTACCCATTTAAATCCCATGCTTACAAATCTGATTTTTGTTTGCCTAATTTTCTATTTGTTCCTCCTGGTACATTTCTATATTTTTCTAAAACTTGGGCAAAATTGCAGAGCCAAAGAGTCAGTGAATAAACTGGTTGAGCCTCCCTCCTCCTCTCTGTGTCCATTCTGTAATTACTTTCTGTCATCATGCTGATAGGTCAGTTGTTCTGAAAACAGGACCAGCTTGTTGTTTTTATTTTAGAAGTTGGTACAAGCAGGCTAGAAAGATGGCTCAGCAGTTAAGGCACTTGCCTCCAGTGCTTAAGGCCTCCAGTTCAATTCCCCAGGACCCACATAAGCCAGACCCACAAGGTGGTGGCCCTGGTGTTCTCTCTCTCTCTCTCTCTCTCTCTCTCTCTCTCTCTCTCTCTCTCTCTCTCTCTCTCCTCACTCTCTCCTTGAAAAACGAATAAATAAAATATTTTTTAAAAAAAAGGAGTGGGTACAAGCGACATTATCACAAAGTATTAGACTTGGGGTGGTGAGTCAAGAAACCAGTGCGGATGGGTGTCGAACCTACTCTGAATTTGGCAATGACCCTTAATCTAAAAATATCAAGGAGAGAGAAACAGTATAATTAAGAACACATGACCTGGTCTTTCCAGAGCTAAAATAGCTTTAGGGAACAAGCTTTGATGTGAGAAAGACCCAGGCTCCTATCCTGCGCATCTCCACTAGGCCTCTGACCTTAAGGAAGTACTGGTCTTTCTTCAACTTCCTGTGTGTGGAGAGTAGTGCCTCAGCCTGTCCTGAAACTTAACTGAGATGTGTGCCAAGTGCTTTGGCTGCTACCGGGCATACAGTAGCGCTTAATGAACTGTGATCGCTGTTATGCACGTGAACTCAAGTGTTCTTGTATACACAGCACAGTACCCACTCTATAAGTACATGTCCAGGGCTTTCAGGGAGAGAGTAGTTCATTACTAGACCTAAAGAAAGCCTTGAAATGCCTTCCAGAAGCAAGAGAGCATGTACCCCATGACTTCTTGGAAGATTTTCAGCCAGGGGCATCCTCATTTTTTTCCAAAGACTATTTGCCTTTCAAATCTTTTTTTTTTCCTTTTCCTGCTCTTCCCTTGCCCTGGAGTGCCCTTCCTTTCTTATTCTGTGCAAAGTTTGACTCACCTATTAGCATCCCTGGGATGTCCCTGTCTATCCTGTTCCCTACATCCCCTTCCCAGCCCTTCCCACATTGAACCCTAACCTTCATGAGACAAGACATTGCCATATTTGACTGAATCCGATTAAACCATGTCTATAATGTAATTCTCCTTGTAGAAAGAGAAAGACAGTCTTAGTACTTGTTGTAATCAGCCACACACCACTGGGATGAATCTTCAAACCAGGCACAGTTTGGGGGAGGGAATTATTTATTTGTAGCTATAGATACAGGGGAAGTTCCAGAATGCAACAGAGGCTACTCCCCTTTCACAGGTCCAAGCAGAGAGAAAAACCCACCACCTACACCACACACACAGAACAGGGAACAGGCAGGAGAGACAAAGAGAATTTCTTTCCCTTTATATAGGCTTAGGGTGGGGTCTTGCAACGCTATCCTAGACTTAATGGCTTCCTGAATCTCTGGAATTTCCTTCCTACACTGCCCACACAGGAAAGGATGTTTACTTCCAGCTTTTTTGAGCTTCTTTACATCCTGCCCCTTGCTGAGAGGCTGCCTTCCTGTAAACATCCTCAGAGACTCACCCAAAGAGTTACTAAAAAGGTCAAGTTGACAACAAAACTTGACCATCATAGCACTGTTGGCAAAGGATGATTAAGAACAAAAGTTCATTTTGTTTTTGATATAGAGTCTCACTCGAGCCCAGGCTGGCCTCAAACTCATGGATATCCTCCTACCTCTGTCTCCTGAGTGCTGGGATTAAAGATGTGTGCCACCATACCCATAAGAATAAAAATTCTTGATGCAAACTCTGAACCCCTTCTCTATTTGGCTGCTGATGGTGTGCATCATACCATCCTGTATTCCTCTATATGTTACATCTCACTTGCGTTCCTCTTTTCTAAACCAGCTTCTCTCATTCTACTTGATTGATTGACAATCAATTAGATAGGATTATGGACCAATCCTATCTGGACATTGTAGCAGGCAGAGATGACGGCAACTTCACTTATGATTGTTTCGGGTACTTTCTTGTTGCTGAGACTAAGTATTGACCAGAGGCAGTTTATGGAAGAAAACAGGTTGGACTTGGCTTACAGTTCCAGAGATAGAGGCCGCCTGGACGGGATAGCTTGGCAGGAACAGGAAGCCGTAGTCAGACAGGAAGTGGAAGAAGAAAGAACAGGATGTGAAGCTGCATATACACCCCAAGGCCTGCCCCCACTTCCTGTGACCCACTTCCTCCAGCAAGGCTCCACGTCCTAAAGGTCCCACAATTTTCCCAAGTAGTATCACCAGCAGCAAGGATTAAGAATGCGAACACACGAACCTATGGAAGACAACTTCCATTTGGTCCCACCTCCTGGAGGACACCCACAGGAGAACGTTTTCCAAAGAAAAGGAAGGGGTGAGGTGTTCAGTGGGAACTTGCTTGCCAACCATGTACCAGGCCCTGGGTTCCAACTACTGCTACAGCTCCTAATAACATTATTAACAACAACAACAACAACAAATAAATAAATAAAAGAATGAAGCAGCTCAGCTAAGAAAAAATGATGAAAAAGAAGAAACAAAAGAAAACAATGTGTCTGCTCTTCAAGGCATGAAATTAGCCCTCTTGGCTTTGTTGTTTTTCAGGCTTGCAGGGAGCTGTTCAGAACTTACTGACATGGGAGAGACAGAGTCTGTAATTAGGAAAGGTACAAGCGACACATGGGGCTGAAATTTGGCTTCTAACGCTTCTTTTGTTAGGAAGCTTTTTTGGCAAAGGTTGAAATCTTTATCCCACAACTTTGGAGTCCTAAAAGCCTCAGGTTGCAGGAATGCTGAGAGGAGAGAACATAGAAAAGACAAAAGTTATTTTAATTAATTTAATTTTCTGGTTAATTCAGTTTGGTGTTTGTTATATAACCGCTAGGCTCACATGCTGCCAGGTATAGCAGAGAAAAATGGAAAACAGTCTGTGTAATCGTGCTCCACAATGAACATGACTTTTCTTCTCTCTTTCCTCCTTTTAACCTTTTCTTTACCAAATCTCTTTTAAGTAACCCTCATCGGAAGCTTTAACAAGTGCAAAAATGGTAACAAGTTCATCTTAGAGTCTGGTGTAATGTGTGGCATAAAGCAAGATACCGAATAAAAATCTGGGGTTTGTGTTTGTTTGTTTTTAGAGACAGAGCTTTGATATGTAACCCAGATTGGTTTCAAACTCACTATCCTCCTACCTCAGCCCCTCCCCCTCCCAGTACTGGGATTATAGATCAGAGTCACTATGCTGAGCATTCAATAAATTTTCATTAAATGGAATAGTGGTCTGTCCTGGGAGACCCATCTCCTAAGACCTGGCCCCTCCTCTTCCTACTGTGGATGGTGGTCTGGCTTTGAAGCAGCCAGTTTCTTGGAAAAAGATGGCTTTACACTAAAACCCACAAAGACATCTCTATGAAGGCCTGGGTCACCTGCCTCCCAAGGTCAATGTGCCCTGACCTTGCTCTTCTCACTGCACCTGGCTGACTTCAGCCAATCGTCACAGCATGGACGTCCCCTAGCATGGATCATACAGAGCAACACAATCATCCACCTTGGCCTGCAAACAAGATAAAGAATTTTTGAGCACATAGCAACTGAACCTGGCATAGCTTGGTTTCACAGGCTTCTTGGAGTTCCATTGCCTAGAACTTCTAAGATCCCTTCTTCGTTTTGCAGGGTCTAGCTGTATTTGTAACATTTCTCATCACTCTGAAAAAAACACCTGACAAGAAGAACTTAAGGAGAAAGGATTTATATCAGCTTATAGGGCAAGGTTACAGTCCATCATGGAGGGGGGAAGGCATGATGGCAGGAGCCTGAGGCATCCTCAGTCAAGGAGGAGAGTGGTGAATGCTGGCACGTTATACAGCCCAGGACCCCAGCTCATAGGATGGTGAACCCTCCTCCCACTCCAATGAACCCAATCAAGATAACCCCTCCCTGGTATGCCCAGAGGCTCACCCTAATCTAATCCTCCGCAGGCACATTTCTTAGCTAATTCTTGGTCCTGTCTACTTGATAATCAAATAAAACCCATCTGAGGAGATGGCTCATCGGTCATGACACTTGCCTGCAACGCCTAACTGCCTGAGATCCATTTCCAGTACCCACGTAAAGCCAGGTGCATAAAGCGGTGCATTCATCCGCAGTCCATTTGCAGAAGCTAGAAGCCCTGGCACACCCATTCTCTCTGTCTCTTTTCTATCTCTCTCTGCTTCCAAGTAAATAAAGAATCAAAAAACTAAATAAATAAAACCATCACACCAACTCAAGTGGAGGGCTGCCCCGGAATATCTCAGCCTTGAGAGCTGGAAGAGCTGTGTTCACACTTTTATACGGACACATTAGAATTCATTCCCTGGCTCTGCCTCTTACATGACCTTAGGACAAGTTATCTAATCTCTTCGAGGCTCTATTTTATTTTTGTTTCATTTGATTGATTGGTTTTAGGTGGTTCTGGGGATGAACCCAGAACCTTGTGCATGCCCGACATGCACTCTACCACCAAGCTTACATCTCCAGCCCAGAGGCCCAGTTTCAAGGCTGTGAAATGAAAATAATGATAATTTCAACGATGTTACTATGGAGATTGAATGAGTAATGCATACAAAGCCAACTTGTGTCTCAGTAAAGTACTTTTTCAATGGGTGGTAATGCTACCTGGAGATTTGTTCAGAAACCTGTTTACATTGATTGCTGGTAAAGACCCCGAAAAGTGCTCTCTGAGCTGCTATTATGAGAATATTCAAAACTACCCTGAGTTTGCCTTCTTTTCTAGGTTCCTATAACAAAATATATCAGTCATCATTACATGGCTAAAACTTCAAGTTCAGGGGGAATTTTCTTTCTTAAAACATTGCATAGGGCTGGAGAGATGGCCCAGCGGTTAAGGCACTTGCTTCCAGTGCCTAAGGCCCCAAGTTCAATTCCCCAGGACCCACATAAGCCAGACCCACAAGGTGGTGGCCCTGGTGTTCGTTCTCTCTCTCTCTCTCTCTCTCTCTCTCTCTCTCTCTCTCTCTCTCTCTCTCCTCTCTTTCTGTATCTCTCTGCTTGAAAATGAATAAATAAGATATTTTTAAAATTCCATAAATCTCCTAGTAGTTTTCTCTGGAATCTATTCTATTTTCATTTTTTAACATTTATTTATTTACATGCAGAGAGAGAGGATGGGGGCACCATGGCCTATAGCCACTGTAAATGAACTCCAGACGAATGTGCCACTTTGTGCATCTGGCTTTACGTTGATACTGGGGAATTGAACTCTGGTCCTTAGGATTTGCAGGCGAACACCTTAACTGCTGAGCCATCTCTCCAGCCCCTGGAATCTCTTTATTATATTTACTTTCCTCAACAAAATTGGGTGTTGTCTACAACATGATGATTTGGTGAAATGCCGGCTGAGAAAATTTAATCTTTTCCTCCACCCATGGCTTGCAAGTGCTCTGTGTCCACCTTTTGCATATAATCATGTCATATTTGAGATCTGTCTTCTTTCGTGCCTTGCTCTTATTTCTTTCTGTTAAAAAATAATGAGTTCCATGGAGCTTAATTCCACAGGGTCCACCACAGGAATTCTCATCAAAACAGGACTGGGCTGAGGAGATGGCGTAGTGGATAGAGCACTTGCCACAAAAAGCCATATGCTGTAGTGAGCATTTGTAATCCCAGCACAACCCTAAAGCAGAAAGGGAGGTAGAGACAGGAGAATGCACAGTAAGCTCACTGCCCAAGAGCCTGAAAAACAGAGCAGTGAACAAGAGATCCTGCCTCAAACAAGGTGGGAGGCAAAGACCAACATCCCAAAGTTGTTCTCTGGCCTCCTCGCATGTGCCATGGGACACGTGCACCTTTAGTGTCTCTCTCTCTTCTCCTCTCTCTCTTTCTCTCTCTCTCTTTCTCTCTTTCTCTTTCTCTCTCCTCTCTCCTCTGTCTCTCTCCCCTCTCCTCTCTCTCTCTCTCTCTCTCTCTCTCATCTTTTAGTCTCCTAAGAGCTGGAAAACAGTCACATACCACCAGCTTACAGTCTGGTTTTGGTTTTACTTTGTATCAGTCAGGGTCTCACTATGTAGCCCAAACTGGCGTCTAACTTTCAACTCTCCCGTCACCAACTCACTGAATGCTAAGATTACAGGTGTGTGCCACCTTGCCCAGTTTACACACACACACACACACACACACACACACACACACACACACACACACACAGACAGACACTTGGGAGGCAGAGGCAGGAGGATCACTGTGAGTTTGAGGCCAGCCTGGGAATACAGTATGAGTTTGA
>PVHP010008997.1:6637-51666 GCA_004024765.1 Zapus hudsonius
CTCTCTCTCTCTCTCTCTCTCTCTCTCTCTCTCTCTCTCTCTCTCTCTCTCTCTCTCTCTCTCTCTCTCTCTCTCTCTCTCTCTCTCTCTCTCTCTCTCTCTCTCTCCTTCTCCCTCTCCTCTCTCCCTGCTTGTAAATAAATTTTTTTTAAAAAAGAACTGTCACACAGTCCACAGGGCAGGTGCATGAAGCCTAGGATCAAAGGGAACTGAAATTCTGTCCTCACTCTGCTTGTACACCAAGACTTGTGACTGTGTTCCCTTTTTAAGATTTTAAACAATGTTTTATTTATTTACTTACTTATTTGAGACAAATTCAGAGAGAGTACCAGGGTATTTTGCCACTGTAAATGAATTCCCAATGCATCCACCACTTTAGATCTGGCTTACATGAGCAGTGGGGAACTGAGCCCAGCCCTCAGGCTTTGCAAGCAAACACCTTTAACCACTGAGCCATCTCTCCAGTTCTGTGTTGCCTTTTATTAATTTTCAGAAAGGCACTGCTTCTGAAATGATCCTGGTAGTAGGTAAAATGTAAAATACACTGTGTTGCTTGAGAGTAGTTGCCCTAGGCTGCACCCAATCCAATGTTGCCTGATAAGCAAATTAAAGAGGCTTTGATGGCACCCAGGTTCCCTGTGGTGTGGCTAATGCTGCCTCTCATAACTTGCCCACTTCAACTATTACCAGGTAGCAGGTGACCTGGAAAGAAACATACAATTAATTCTCATTATTCATAGTTCAGTAGTTGCAAATTCACCTGTTCATTAAAACTTATTTTCTGATTTCAAAACCAATGTGTGCAGTGTATTTTTGATGGTTAATATTGCCAATGTGACATAATCTAGAGTTACCTAGGAGACAAGTCTCTGTCTGTGAGGGAGCTTCTAGTTGGGTTGATTGAGGTGGGACGATCCACCCTAAATGGAGGTGGTACCATTCTTGGGCCAGGGACCAAATGAGAGGAGAAATAACCTGAGCACCAGCATTCATCATTCTGCTTCCTGGCTGTGGCTGCAATGTGACAGGCTCACATTCCTTCTCGTCATGGTGGACTGTACCCTGAGTCCAAATAAACCCTGCTGTAAGTTGCATTTGTCAAGTATTTTGTTACAGCAATGAGAAGACTAATACAGTATTTATGGTCACTTGATGACGCTCCCTGAATAGCAAAGAATGTGAATTACTTTAAGTACACATCTCCAGCTGATGAAGCTGAATAAGGCCGTGCACCGGGCTGGGTGTGGTGACCTATAATCTCAACTGGGAAAGCTGAGGCGGGTGGATGGAAGCCAGCCTGGGCTACATGAGGAAGCCCTGTCTCCAAAAAATCCAAGGGCTAAGGGGGATGGATGTGGCCCAGCGTAGAGCACTTCTCTGTCATGTATGAGGTCCTGGGTTCCATTCCTAGCATGAACCTTCTCCTCTCACCCCAACACAAAACAGACCACATGCTGCCACCCTGTCTGACCTCTCAGACTACAAGCAAGGGTCTTTACTGTGCCATTAATTAGTGTGCCTTTTTTTTCTTTTATAGTTTTTGTGCTTTTGAAGTTGGTGATGTTATTGTTTAAAATGGCCCCACAAGTAATGTTCAAGTGTGTCAACAGTTTCTAATGCAAGGGGCTGCGATGTTCCCTGTGGACAAAGAGTGGTAGATAAGCTGCATTCAGGCATGAGTTAGTATCATGGGCCATGAGTTCAGAATTAATGAACCAACAGATGTTAGGTGTCTTTAAACAGAAACTCACGTGAAACTAGAATAGATCAATCAGTTAATGAACAACACTGTGACCAAAGACTTGCAGAAACCTAACCCTGTATTTCCCCTACAGGCAATTCTACACATGTAGCAATTTTGTAGACCATAACTACCATGAATAATGAGGATCAACTGTACAGCAACTGAAAAAGGGAACTGTCCATTATCAGTGACCAATAATAAAGCAATCACAAAGGTATCTACCAGTACAGGAAAACAAGGCAAGGGTAGAAACCTTGAATCAAATTATGCAAAAAGACAAAACTGCGGTCTTTCAAAAGAAAACTTTTGAAAGTTTTGGATGGCATACTTCTGGCTCTTTAGGAGTGTAACCTCTTTGGAGAAATATTCCAAAAAGAAACTTCTACCTTCCAACTGCAGCTTCAGATGGTGGATATGAATGTCCCCTGCACCTCTGGGAAGGCTCTCTTACCTCAGAGACTGTGACTGGCCCCTCCTGCCCTGCATCTCCGGGGTGGCTGGGGCACTGGTCCGGCCCTGCCGCTGGCCAGGAACAGTGCGGATGGGGACCACATGGTAGGATGCAGGCTCCAGCAGCCAAAGGTTAGAGGTACTAGGCCCATCTTGTGGAGTGGTGGCCGGGCTGCTGCAGAGGGTTGGAGATATGTCAGAAACGTCTGAGTTTAAGGATCCAAGCGGTCAAGAAGGGGGCACAATGAAAGGAGGCCCTTGAAGGCAGGGGTGCAAGCTGGCATCACCTGAGGGGTTACCAACATTCACACCTCTACTATCCCACAGCTAAGGAGAAAATGACTGGCTCACCTTTCCCCCACCCAATGCCAAGTCTGGGCCTAGCATTGCCTACCTGCTCCTGACCCTTCCCAGCTCCCTTCTTCCCCACTCTGACCTGGACTCGCTGCTCGGCTCAGAGGACTTCCTAGGCTTCTCGTAGGGGTGGTCAAGGCTGGTCTCCTTCCATGGACTGTTCTGGATGGGGGCCCGCTCCAGGCCTCCAGGTTCCGATATTGCTGGCTGCAACCCTTCAAGGCTCTGGGGCGGAAGAGGCCGGGAAGGTGGGGCCGGGGACTCTGGGGGAGGTTTTGGCACATGGGAATCCTCTGCTGGGGTGAAAGAAACCTGGTCAGGACAGAGGCTGGGGAAACCGGCTCAGCAAGCCCCGCCACAGCCCTTGCTCTCCCTCCTAGGTCTGACTTGATCTACTGCTCTAGGCCACAACTCCGGTCCCGAACAGGAAAAAACACAAAATCGTTTTCTTTCTTTTGAGACTTCCTTCTCTCTTTCATCCCTGCTCCACACCTGCCGCCTTCAAGGAGCCTCCTAGAGCTCACTCTCTACTCTCCACTCCTGTCTAACATTCGTTCCTGCTACTCGTCTGCAGCTAACCTTGCGTTGATCTATTGTTCTTGTTCCTGTCTCACCTAAGTGCCCCGTTTCCTTATTAGTCTGGGCACACACCCTGGGCATGAATCCACCACCTTCCTGGTCCACCTTGACCCTGATATTCTCAGTGTTTACGAGCAGGACTCTTAATCCACAGACTTGGGTTTCTTCCTCAGTGCTACCTTCTTTTCAAACCTGCCAATGTCTGCGAGCAGACCCTCACTGTATGTGATGGGTTCCACCTGAAATGCAGCTCCAGGGTGAAGAGGAGACCCCTGGGATTAATAGGCCCTGCTAAAATTCACCTTTCCCTTCTTCATCAAAGCTACCCAACACTGAGAGTGAGAGATGCTCAGCATGTTCCCACCCGCGAGTGGGCATGGGTTATGGCACATGGGAACTGACTTCAGATCTGAGTCCACCTCTTTGCTGGCTCCCTCGCCTTCACCAGCTCTCTAAACCTCCTCCTACCCTGTCCCACCCAAAGCCCTCACTAGCAAAGTCTGTGACAGTCCTGCACAGAAGCCCAGCCTTTACTGTGTCCCCTCTCACCTTCCTCCAGAAGCAGCCCATCAGACAGTGAGCTGTCATCCGAAGCACTGAGCTCTGGGAAAATTGAAGAGGAGAAATGAGAAGGAAGCATGAAAATTAGCCCGTAGTAAAGAATAACCCTCAGCAGTAAGCAAACCCCGGCCTAAGTTCTCTCTCTGGACAGCAGTCATTGCCAGAAAATATCCCCCATGTGCTGGGTGTGGCCCAAGAAAATCCTTTTTCATCCAATGGGCACTCCTGAGCTAAACTCTGTATTGTGAACTACTTACTCAAAAGTAGAAAAAGGATTCAGAAATCAGGGGCTGATTTTAATCCTGGCTCTATGGTTAGCTGTGCACCCTTGAACATGCCATTTCAATGCTCTGGACCAGTCTCCCCATCTGTCATCAAAAGGTAGGGTCAGGGCTGGAGAGACAGCTCGACAGTTAAGGTGCTTGCCTGTAGAGCCGAACAACCCAGGTTTGATTCCCCAGTGCCCATGTAAAGCCAGATGCGCAAAGTGCCACATGCATCTGGAGTTCATTTGCAGCAGCTGGAGGCCCTTGGTGCGCCCATTCTCTCTGTCTTCTATCTCTCTCTCTGCTGGCAAATTAATACATAAAAATATTTTTTAAAAAAATGGTAGGTAGGGCCTTCTGGCAATGGAAGAGAAAGGCAAAAAGCCATTCTGGAAGGCCTTTAGGATGGAAAGGATTTGCCAACATTTCTATCATTTTCAAACATCCCAAATGCAACTCAACTGAAGGGTCCCAAGTCTAAGAATTCCTGCAATTATCAGCAACAATGCTGGGTTAGGAATTTGAGCTGTGGGACTATGAGACCGATTTAAGTTGGGGTCTGGCCAGGTGGTAGTAGGGAAGGGTCTTCAGTTGGTGATAGGCAAGTCACCTGGGGGAAATGGAGTGTGGAAGTTCTGTGTGAAACAGCAGCAGCTGTGATCCAGGTCTATTTTTGCTATACCCTGAACAAATGTAGCACTTCAGATCTTGAGTGACCCAGATGGAACTCACAGGGCATTTTCAACTGTTTGAAAATGAAGATGAGCAAAAATTAATGGCTAATATTTCTGGATAATACTTTTCTAAGTACTTCATATATATGTATATATATGTATATATATTCATATAATTTTATAACAACTACATAGGGTAGATACTATCATCTCCATGTAACAACTGAGGAAACCAAGTCTTAGAAGAGTAACAAGGTTTGAGTCAATCCACCAAAAAAGATAACTTTAAGAATTCACACCCAAGACCCTTTATTAGCTCAGCACATGTCATTGCCAGAAAGTTCTAAGATAAGTAAACAACCATCTTGAAATTCTTTACAATAGGGGCTGGAAAACTATAGCCAAATCTCATTTACTGGTTGATGTTGCTGATAGAACTTTATTGGGACACAGCTACAGATTCATTTACCTAATGTCTGGCTGTTTTAGCACTAAAATGATGGAGTTGAATGGCTGTGATAAGAAACCATACAGCCCACAAAGCCTAAAATATTTGCTGAGTCTTTATGAAAAAAAAAACATGAATCTATGATCTGTAACTGAAACAAAATATAAACTACCCTGCAGTTATTAAACTTTGTACAGCACACAACCAAGATACTGGGCGTGACTTTGAAATAGCCAGCCAGCTCCAGTTTTCCTCGGCCCACAGCTAGCCTGTGCTTCGAGATTCAATGGAAGAGACACCCTCTTATGGAATTCTGGTTCTCTGCTTTTTTTTTGGTTTTTCGAGGTAGGGTCTTGCTCTAGTCCAGGCTGACCTGGAATTCACTGTGTAGTCTCAGGGTGGCCTTGAACTCATGGCTTTGCAGAGGTGGGAGCCACCTGCCAAGCACAACTGAGGGCTGCTCAGTGCCTCAGCCCTGTCCTCCCCCTTGTTCTGTCCTCTACCCACCATCCACCATGACTCTCCCTCCGCAGCCACAGCAGGACACCTCAGGCAGAGAGGTAACTATGAGACCATCCTTATAGACTCTGAACGTTCTCAAAGCCACACCGCCCAACAAATCAAACCCAACAGCATGAGGCCGTACTCGATAAAATTAAAAATTCCGTTCCCCATCACGCTGGGCACAGTTCAAATGCTACAAGTATCCAGTGGCTACCAGATTGGACAACACAGATGCAGAACACTTTCATCAGCATACAGTTCCTATTAGAGAGGATTGCTCGGCTAGCATGACAGTCAGTAAATGCATGCTGGGCACCTCTTCCATCAGAGATAGGTGCTTGGGTGGCTCTCAGGCTCACCCAAGGCTCAACCCCACGGCTGCCTGCCACCTGCAGGGCACTGGCTAATTACCCTCACCTGTCTAATTATTTTCTCAAACTGAATAGTCCTTGTCTGAAGACAGATGGGGTGGGTGGGGTTTCATGTGAATTTGGTTTGTTTGCTTATTTTATTTATTTATTATTACTTGTGATCCTTTCAGACTCTATTAATCCTTCCCCACTTCCTCCTTTCCACGGAATCCAACTGACAGAGTTACCACAAAACAGGAATGATTTGTCCAGAACCTCCTTCTAAGCTCCCAAGTCAGGACACTAGAACTCAGGACCTCAGGCCCACGGGCAAGTCTCCAGCTGTGCCAGCTGCTTCTTGTACTATCTTTTCTTGGGCTGAAGGCCCTGAGAACCCCAGCCTCCTGCCTCCTACACAGAGTTAAGCCAGAGCCCTAAGCATGTTCTAGCCTGCTACCTACTTCCAACAAGGTGTGTCATAGGTCACAAGGGCAGCAATAGTGACAGGCCCCGCCAGCCATAGTGGGGCTGAGACCAACTGGGCTGGAACACATCTCACCATCCAATGGATGCCTACAAGCAGAATTGGCTCTTGGGGATCTCTATACCAAGTCAGCAGGTGCCAGTCATGGGAATGTCCATCCCCACCCAGGACCTGTGGTGAATGAAGGAAGGACAGAAACTGTCTTTTCCCTCAGAGCCTTGAAGACCAAGAGTGTTGTCTTGTATTCATGGCTTGCTGGAACCAGGAAGGTCTGGCCCTTTGGCCCTGGGCCAGCCCACTGCAATTCTGGGTTTACAGTGGTATAGAGGGCCACCTCCTTCCCTACCATGTACTGGTCGCTGGGGGTGACCTTGCTAGTGTCTGCTTACACAGTTCCTATCCTGAACTAGAGGCCTCAGGTTGGAACAGGTGTGGAGATCACTGTGTGCCTGAGGCTCGGGCCATGGGGCAAGGGGACCATCAAGTGTACTGCCAGGGGAGGAGAGTAAGAACAGCCAGGCAAGAAGCCAGCTGATATGCAGGGATGGGAACCTGAGCATGAGGGAAGTCCCAGCCCCCCAGCTGATCCTGATCCCAAGGCTCTGATCTAGCTACCCTGAGCAGCTCCTGGTCCCTCATTCCACTTCCCAGGTGCAGCCAGAGACAGAGCAGTGCCCGGGCAGGGCCGAGTCCTGAGCATGGTGCAGTGGAGACCAGAATGAACGAATGGAGGCTGCAAGTCCTGGCCTGACAAACAGAATTTGAGTTGGGGCAAAGGAAAATGGTGTTACCTCGGGACTCAAAAGCACTTCCTGGAAGCTAAGCAGACTGGACACACTGAAGTCATGTGGCTGGGCCTGGCACTGAGGAGCCACTAGGCACCCCCCTGCCACGTTTCTGGGTTAGCGCTTAGGCTGAGCTACCAGCCTGATGAGGCAAAGCACAGAAGTGGAAGGAAGCACTCTGGACCAGGACAGTTGCAGGTACTGTGGGATTCTGCTCAATTTCAGCCGAAACACCTCACCAGCAGGTGACACTGAGCCAACTCAGTGATTGGCTATGCACAGAAATGGTCAGTCCCTGAGTTGTATCACCTCTGAACCTTGGGGTCATGAGCTACTGAAAATAAACCATCACCCTGTGGGCCTAGGGTACTAGAGTTGAATAAACTACTGGATTAAGTTTGAGGTCAAAGGAGAAATGACTTCTGTCTAGTATGTCTTCTTAAGAGTGATGTATTATGGCAGGGATCCAGAAGGAGATGAGTAAGAGAAGTTTCCCAGAATGCAGAAGGCTTTGGGCTGCCCGGGTAAGGACAGGGTAGGTGGACCCAGGAAGGAGTGTCCAGCTGGAGCTGATGCACAACATTAACACAGGGCCAGGCGTGTGGGTGCTGCTAGCCAAATGAAGACAGTGGCACAGAGCTGCCCGGTCCACCTTATGAGAGGACTCGGGACACAGGCTCACCTCGGCCCAGAGAGGGTGTGGTGGCAGGAAGGGGCTCGCTGTTACGTCTCCGCTCGCCCAGGCAATGCTGCAGTTCTCGAAGCTTCTTTTCCTCCTGCAGCATGGAGTGCTTTCTCTGCCGGCGGGCCTGTCTGCTGAGGTTCTCCTCGGCACACAGCCTCCGGGCTGCTTCGGTGATCTGCAGCTGCAGGGCCAGCTGCCGCTCCAGGTTGCTCAGGGGGTCCTGTGGGAGGGGTGGCAGTGAGACCCTGCGGGGGCAGGCACTCCAGGTGGGGACACATAGCAGCCCTGACCCAGTGCAGTGAGGACGCACAGCAGCAGGTGGAGAAGTGGGAAGGGCTCAGAGCCAACTAATGAGCAGGAGCACCTACTCCGAGCAGCCTGCTGAGCCGGGCTGGGCAGAGCCTAAGTGGGTCACTTTCCTCCCTGACCCCAAAGAACTGGGCAGGTCAGTCCATAGCAAACTTCGTCATTCTCACCGTGAGAAGGACACCTAGCCAGAGCCACTGCCAACTCCGAGAGCCAGGAGGCACAGCAACCTGCCCTTTGATTGGTGGCTGATACTTCTAACTAGCCTCTGTCCCCAGCACTCAGGCTCCTGAGGGAGTATGCTTCCCTTCAGCCATCTTGGACTACCCATGACTCTCATCAACACAGGACAGAGGAGACACGGCCAGGGTGCTGAGCTGCCTCTATGGCCGACCTTGGGTAAAGGAGAGACGGTACCTTCCTTTAGGGATCCTCACCTCTCTGTGCAGGGCCCACTCATCCAGCTTGTAAGCAGCTCCAATCCTGCGGCGGACCTTGGGGGCCTTCTCCCCTGGTTTGAGGGGATACTCTGCTGGCAAAGTGCCCGTCAGCTCCTGCAGGGAAGCAGAGTCAAGCCAGGCCCTTCTCTACTTGGCCAACCATTTGAAACCTACCATCTAACTCCACATCCCATAAACCTGCCTGTCTGGAGTCCCCCAGGATGGCTGGGCTACTTGCCTACCTCATTCCATCACCCTGGGGCACACTTTCACTTCATCCTGTTTGCCTGGTGGCCATGCCAACACCCTAATACAACTCTCTGAGATGTGCTCACATCTCAGCCCCTCTACGGTCCCCATTCCTTCCTTCCCCAGACCTCTACACAGGACTAACTCCCCTCCACCCAGGCTGCAGGTCAAACCCAACATCAGAGACTCTAGGCCTAGACCTCGGTCTGATTTCCAGAATCCCCTCAAGAATGAGGCTTCCCTCTGACCTCAGATAACCCCCAAGTTTGTGTAGGGCAGGGACTCCCAGGCCCTCACCGCTTCCCTCAGGCAGAGCCTGCGCAGTTCCTCCAGGCAGGCCTCCAGCCGGGCTTCCAGGGCCCTCTGCTGCTTGCGCACAGCGTGGGTCAGCTCCTTCGTTGGGGAGACTGGGCTGTCAGGGCCTGTAGAGAGCAAGGGGCACACATGCAGAAAAGCTCAGGCAAGAAGCCTCCCTTGGACACTGTTGGCCACCTCTAGGGGACAACACCCAGACAAACACACAGATACAAAGCCTTACAATTGCCCACAAATTACAGGCTAGCTGCTGTGGCCTGTGTCATAACCACAAAACACGGTGTCTCCTGGGTGTCTGATGGTGGCAACATTATAGCTCAGAGGGAGGGCTGCCCCACCAGATGAACTGCTCTGGGGGAGGGTCTCAACCTTCTCCCCTTCCTCCTATCTCCGCAACACACCCCCTCCTATCAAGATGAAGCCAGACCAGACCCACAAGCTGAAGCTAAGCAGTGACCGGATACTAACACTGGTCAGATAGGAGTTTTTAACTTCTCAGAGTCACAGTTAAGCATGGCAGATCTCGGTTCTAGATAGGACAGAAACCCCAGGCCAGTGCTTTCCAGTGAGGAATACTGTGCAGTTCCTTGAGGCTCTAGGCCTTCCAGTGTCCTCACTTTCCCAGCAGAAGCCTCTCCGATCCCTCCCTCCCCGGCCCTTGGGAGTCTCAGCGAAGTCGGCTCAGGGCCTGGGGACTCACTGTGGAGTCAGGGCTGGGGCCAGGGACCAGGCAGGAGGGATTTCCCTGACTACTCACCAGACTGCAAGATGATGCCACTGTCGGTGTCGCTGACTTCATCCTTACTCTCCATGCTGGATGTCCGGGAGGAGGGGGCGCAGGGGAGGGAGGGGCTGCGTTGGGCCCAGCCGGGTCCAGGATGAGTAGGTAGCCTGCAGTTCCCCCAGCTTTAAGAGATAACAAGAAAGAAAAATCTCTATGTAACCCCGTTCGGTTGGCTGCTTGTGGATGGCGGACTGGCAGTGAAGAGTATGCTTCAGGAATGATGTGGGGAGGGCTTCTCAGGGTTCTCTCAGGAGGGTGCTGTGGCGGGCAGCCTAGCTCCCTACTAGGCTTCCTGCCAGGAGGAGCCTCTGGGACCAAGTCCCCCAGGCCCAAGAGGATTCAGTGCAGTGGAGGCGGAGGATGGGCAAGAGGAAGGCGAGGCTGTGTTCAGAAAGCCTGAGAGCCTGAAGTGAGGCATGAAGCGGCTGAAAGTACTACAAGAAATGGCTGGGCAGTGGACATGAGACCAAGGCTAGTCTGGGGCACCCACAGACCAGGCCACCCTGCTCTCTGGACAGGTGGTTCACCTGTAAGCAGGAGCTCTATGCAGAGAGCTATCCTAAAGCCGGGAAATGCCTCAAAGGGAGAAGAAGCCCTGGATCCCCTGTACCCCAGAATCAGGGGAGAGTGGGGGTAGGGGTCTATCAGGACCGCTGGGAGCTAGGGATGTGAACAGTGTAAGAGCAGAAGCTGCCAAGGACAGAAAGGAAACCACCTGCTTCTCTGCCTCCCTGGGGCTGGACAGGCACTTGGGTGGTACAGGTACAGCCCAGTGTACGTTACCCAAACAACACCTGCCCTGTGACCATCCCTCTCTCCTCCCTAATCCCACACCCCTGCTGGGGTCCCAGCTGGCCAGGGCTGGCAGCTGCTGGCGGGAGCAGGGAGGGCGGGGCGGGTGGCACCCAGCCACCTCCTCACTGAGTCAGCGTTGAGCAAGAGTCCAAAAGTCCTTGGAGTTTCTGTCTGGAGCATATCCTGCAGCCTCCTCTCTCCTCAGAGCAGAGCTCAGGGCTGCAGCAAGGCAGCCAGCAGAACAGAACGGGGATGGGGGGGGGAGCTGTTCATACAGCAAAGCAGAGGAGGGGGCACTGCCTGGGTCTCCGAGGATCCCTCTGCCAATTGAGCCCAAAAGAGCAGGAGGAAGGAAAGTGTAATATACCTGAGTAAACAACCAAGCTTATCAATGTACAATTAAAACCAGAGCCCCAAAACCAAAATGAACCTTGTACTTTGGAATTTCAATGTCCCAAGGAAATACAGAGGAGAAATACATGGGAGAATAAAAGCAATTCCAAGCCCACATGGGGACTTTAGAGATATGCCTGGAGCCCCAGGGAAGTTAGAGTGACAGCTTACACTGCCCGGTTACTTCTAAACCCTTGTTCTTAGGATGGGAGCAGCCAGCTGGGCCTGGAGTGAGGAAGCAAGATGAAGACCCTAGCAAGCCTGGCAGGTGGCACTTGGAGCCTTTCCCTTTGGACAAAGGGAGGAGATAAGTGGGAGGGGAAGCCATCAATTAGCCACACTTACTAATTAATTATTAACTACTAAGGAGTTGCCTTGAAAGGTTGGAACAGCCCCTGCCTCTCAGGGACTCCTAAACTGTTGCAGACAAGTGAGGACCAAGGAGTGACTTCACATGTCTCCCCTCTCTCGCAGCTTCCTCTCCCTCTCCCCTAGGGTCACAGTGGACCCATTCTGATGCTGGGTCAGCTCCGGGCTCACCTGCTGCTCCATGGAAGGCAAAGAGCCAGGCCCAGAGTCCTGGATTCAAGGTTTGGTCATGCTATTGCCCAAGATTTCCCTGGAGAAGTCTCGGATGCCTGTGTTTTCTTGTCCTCATATGGACATTGAAAGTTAGGCCTAAGGGCCTTCCCAATTCCCACATCTGAATTAGGACATCTGGACAATGCCAGGCCGTGAAGCAGAGCCCTCTCACCTACCCTGCAGATGCAGCCCTCTAGTTTGGGGGAGCTGCCCCAGAGTCCTCAGCTCTGGCCCCACCCCTACCCAGGAAGGCAGGAATCCTAGGTGTTAAAGGCAATTCATGGAACATCACCACCTTCTCCCCAACTCAGGAGTTCCTCCTGCCCCTCTCAGCCTGCCCAAAGAAGCAGTCTATCTGGCCCCACAGCATCAACAGAAAAGGCCAGAAGAAAGACAGGCTGAGAGGGGAAACTAGCACATTTTCTTTCCCTCAGGGAAGCCATTGAAGATCTCTAATCACAAATGTACCGCCAAGGCCAGGCGACCTGGGTTTCTCTGATGGGAATTAAGCCTGCTCACAGAGACAGGCTCTCTAAAACCCCTATTATCCCTGCGCTCCAGGCAGGAGCTGGAGTGGGAGAAGCGGTGTCTGTCTAGAGCTCCCTCCACTCCTGCTCTGCCTGCTCCTTGACCGCCAAGGCCAGCCTCACCCAGCCCCTGGCCTCACCTGCTCCTGAGCTGGAATCCGGCTCAGGGAAGATGCCTGCTCCCAGATCAGGGGGAGAAGGGGCCTCCTGTGCCGTCTCAGGGTCTGCCAGGCCATAAGCTGGCCACCTTGTACTCTCTCGGTGACCAAGTTCCAGCTCTCTCCAGGCTGCTGGCCACCCCCCTGGCCCTCCCTCTCATCGGGTCCCGCCTGCAGTCCCTCCCAGGCTGCTGGGCCAGGGGAACCAGGTTACTTGTTCTGACTTGAGTCAGAGGGGAGGAGCAGGTGAGCAAGTCCTTCCCTGAACTAATCAAGCTGTTGACTGTGGCCAGCAGGCAGCTCTTAGGCCTCTTCACTTCCGGGGCCCCAAGGCGAGCAGGGAAAAGGGGCTCCCCAAGGAGGAATCACAGAAGGCAGCAGAGATGGGATCTCCATAGCCACAAGGAACCCTAGTACGGAGAGTACAGACCAATGACGTGTCTCTCTAGGTGCCTCCTGTCCTGTCTGGCTCTGCTGATTTTCCTGGTAACAGTTTCCCTTTCTGGAAGTTGAGGAATGTTAAGCCCTCAAAGCAGGGTTTAAAAGTTCATTGTCCATGCAGAATATGGGCAAGAAAGCTGCTCTCCTCCTGTACAAGTGGGAGCCCACAGCCTGAGTTTTGTCTCTCCAGGGTCAGGCTGAGCTGGGGCTGTGCAGGCACCTGTAACACCTACAGTCCTAGGTACTCTGGAACTGAGGCAGGAGGTTAGCTTAAACCCAGAAGTTAAGGGCTAGCCTTAGCAACAAAATGAAAGACAATCTCAAAAAAAAAAAAAAAAAAGTCAAGCGGGGCGTGGTGGTGCTCGCCTTTAGTCCCAGCACTCGGGAGGCAGAGGTAGGAGGATCGCCATGAGTTAGAGGCCACCCTGAGACTACACAGTGAATTCCAGGTCAGCCTGGGCTAGAGCGAGACCCTACCTCGAAAATTAAAAAAAAAAAAAAAGTCAGAAAGAAAACAGGGCTGTGGGCTAACTCACTGGTAGAGTGCCCTGGGTATAATCCCCATCACCTACAATAAATTAATAAGTAAACAAGAGTGGGCTAAAATTTCTTATACTGAGGCCCAAAAGTGCCAGAGATGGAGATCAGGCCATTTTCTTTTCATCTCGGACGTTTACTCCAAGAACATCAGGTCCCCACTTCTCGATTTAAAATCTACATCCACCTCCAGCAACTGTGTACATGAAGCACTGGTCAAAACCAGTCTGGTCCCTTACCCCTTAGAAGGGCCACCGGAACACCCAGCCCTCAGCCCACTCTCCAAATGCAAACGATGAGTAACCAAAATGGAATTTGTTCCCTAAAAAAAAAAAAAAATGAAGCCTCCAGCCTCCACTGCCCCTCAAGCTATGGAAAGCTTGGAATCCAGCCTGTTTGAAAGTGGTGAGCAGCACCCTGTCCTTTGTTCCCAGAGGCTAGAGGAGAGATAAATGGTCAGCTAGGACTGCACCTTCAAGTCTTTGTCCCACCCCCCAACCTCTGAGATCACCTCCTCCCAGTTCCCAGCACCCCACATACAGCTGAGTTGCTCCCTCCCTCAGCCCCTAAGGAACCCGTCCCTGAGCCCCAACTTGGAGATGCCAGAGGAAGTCTGCTCGCATCAAACATCTGTCTGCAAGTCCCTTTCCAGCACCTCCATGGCTCCTAAACCCGCCTCTCTCACACCTTCACATTCCTGCACGCCCTCTTTCCAAACAATGCTAGCGCCAGAGTCCTGGCTGACCACCTCCACCTCTCCCTCGACTAAAACCAAGGGGCCCTTCTAGGGACAGCCCCTCCCATGGGGGGGGGGAGCATGCTCTCCAGGCCAAAGAACCCTTAGCCCTTCCCATCCCCCTGCAGGTTAGCACTCTCTTCCAGAGTAACAGAGAAAGGTTGACTCAGGGCATAAGCAGCCTTGGCCCAACCCCCAACTCCAACTGGGGATGGCAGTGAAGTTTCTAGAATCAGTTCATCATAGTTCACAATTTCTACCGAAAGCCTAGAGGTCTGATTTCAAGATGTATCCCCGGCTAGTCCGACTTCCCTTGGTTCGGTCCACTCCACCCTGGTTTGGTGGAGTCGATCACCTTTCCCAGGGGGCAGGGAGTTCACAATTTCTAATGCATAAAGAGAATTACTGTGAAAACCAATTATGTTGAAATACACTTCTAAAACCAGAAAAACACAACATATATACTTTATTAGCAGTAAACGGGGCTCGGCAGTGGGTCATTTCATACAAGTGATGAGTGTAGGTAATGCTTCCTCATAGCTGCACCTGCAATGTGGTAAGAAACTGAATTCTAGTCATGGCGAAGTCACAGGTACTGCCTCCGTATTGTGGTGGGGGGTTCCTAACTAAAGGTAAGATTTTATTGAAGGGTGGTGAGAATTGAAGATGTCTTTCCCCACCCCGTTATCTAAGTTTGCAAGCCCTCTGAATTCCATCCACAGATGCTTTGGTGCCTGTGGGCTCACTTACAAAATCTGCCCTCAGATAACCCACCCTCTCAGTTCTGGGAGAGAAGTGAAATCAGCTTAAGGCCTGAACACACCAGGACATAAATTCCTTAAATTGTCTTCCAGGAAAAGCCTCCAGGCCCTTCAAGAATGAGTCTCACCGCCTGGAACCAGCTTTTCAAGAATGGACTTGAACAGAAGCAGCCAGGTAGTCTGGTCAATGATGTCACACACTCCCCCCCCCCAAAGCAGAACACAACTCTCCCCCTCAAAGAAAACCACAAACTGACCAGGAAGGCAGATCTATGCTTATGGCTCCTGGCCTCCTAGCAGGTCAGCTGCGCAACAAAACAAAGCCTTTTTGCAAAACCTAGTGCCGTATTAGAGGCTTCTGTGGGTTCTATGGGTGCCAGGCTACCAGCCCTGTCTTAGTAAGAGAAGTACAGGCCAACCTGCTTGCACTGACCCTTAATTCTTAAAGACAAATTCACACCTAGAATTTCCCAACCCAGCCGAATGTAAGGTTTGGAATGGGGCTTCCTGCCAAGGATGGTGGCACCATAGGATCTGGCTGGTTGTGCAGACATTCAACTCTGTAACCATGACCACTCCAGACCAGCTTGGAACTTGGAACTGAACATGGTCTAGGTACCAGGAGCTGACCTCCCAAAGTGCCATCACCAAGCCCACCCACAGATGAGGAAGTGGGGTTTCCTTGCATTGCATTGCAGAACTGGAATCCCATCTGGTGGATACAGCCCTCCCGGGAAAAACTATCTCTGCAGTTTTCTAAGGAAATGCCCTGGCTCAGAAAATTCTTCCACAGACCTGTAGCCAACCATTCTCCAATTTCCCCCCAAGTTCCTGTTTTAGTTCATTCTGATCTGCTGGGTTTAAAGTCCTTTCACCCAATTCTACCATCTCCACGCCCCCAACAGTAGTACCCAGCCAAGTAGCCATCCACATTCTGACAACTTTACCTAATGTATTAACAGGTCAATAGGTCCAGCAGCTGGAGCTAATAGTGAGGTGGGGGGGAGAGACGGGAAGTAGGATCCCTCCAAGTAGAAAGGATGGAAATTTACCCCTGAACTGTTTTCTTCCTCCACTCTTCTCCCTGCCCCCTGGGAAAGGTGATCGACTCCACCAAACCAGGGTGGAATGGACCAAACCAAGGGAAGTCGGACTAGCCGGGGATGCGTCCTGAAATCAGACCTCTAGGCTTTCGGTAAAAAGCCCCTTTGTCCTGTCCCCCCGCGCCCCTCCCCCCACGCGCCCTCCCTTTCCCGGCGGCCGGAGCCTGGGCTCCTTTTGTTTGCCTGCTCCTTGGCTTCTCAGAACCTGGCCAGGAGAGCTCAGGCCTGGGGAGGGTCCTAGGACAAGAGGTGGGACCGCTGGCTTTAGGATAAGAATTAGGAATTCCACCCCGCTGGGTAAAATCACCCCGATTCCCCGCAGGACTCCTGCGGCTCTGAAGCCGGAGGAGTTCTGGGCTTGATCGCCCCCCGCCCGCCCCCCGGTGCGCCCGCGCCGGGTCCCGAAGTTTTCGCCTTACCTGTCCCCCGGGGCTCGGGCGCCCCGCGCCCCCCGCGCAGCCTCAGGACCTGCGGGTCGGGCCCACCTCCCCTCTCCCCGGCACTCCCCCCCGCGGAGCGCCCCTGCCCGGAGGTATTTCATTGAACTTAGGCATCCGCAGCATCCCAAATGTTAAAGACCCCGAGACATCTGTCCCCCGGGGCGTACCAAGGCTCCGAGCGGAGAGGGGAAGGTGCGCGGGAGGACTGGCCGTCCCGATCCCCCAGGGGGGCGCGGCCGCACGCACCGGAGGGAAAGGGCTGGCGGGGGCGCGGGTCCCGCGGGAGCAGCCGCGCGAGGAGCCGGGCGGTGCTCGCTCGCCCACGGCCACGCGCTCGCGTGGAGGGACACCCCCGGCGCGGCCGGTTCCCGCAGCCCGGGCGGGAGGAGGCTCCTCGCCGCGTCCCCGGGCCGCCTCGCATCCGCGCGCGCCGGGGGCTGGCGTTCCGGGGCACCGGGCGGGCCGATCGCCTCCGGTCCCGCGGCGGTGCGGGCAGCGCCTCCTGCTGCTCGCCGCGAGCCCCGCGCGTCCATGCACTCTGCCCGGCGCGCCCCGGCTTTCCTGCGCGGGGTGCACACTCATTGAGTACTTACCAGTGCCCAGCACGGGGGATCTGAGGCAGAACAGAAAGGGAAAATTGGGGGCACATGAGAAGGGAAGGAGGAGCGCCCCACCATCCTGGAATCTGGTTGCCTCTCACTGGCAGAGAAGCAAGAATTCCAGCACAATCCACAACTACTTAAGGACTTTAAGCCTGCAGCTTTCTAGGCGTCCCACCAGAAGCTCCATTTGCAGTAGAGGACAAATTCTAAACCCCTGTGCAACCCTAGTTCTACCTTATCAGGCTGTGACGCTATCCAGCACACCTCTGGAACCCCCAAATAAAGAGTGAGGGGGTAGAGAGATGGCTTGGTGGTTAAAACGCTTGCCTGCAAAGCAGAAGGACCAGAGTTCGATTCCCCAGTACTCACATAACTCACATAAAGCACAAGGGGGCGTATGTATCTGCTGTTTGCAGTGGCTGGAGGCCCTGGTGCAGCCCTTCTCTCTATCGAGCTCTCTCTCTGTCTGTCTGCCTCTTTCTCTCTCACTGTCTCAAATAGATAAATATTTTAAGAAAAGAAAAAGAAGGAAATAAAAAGGTTTCTTAACCGGTTAAGATGCAACCCGAGAGTCCCTGAAGTGGCCAAAGCTAACACAATTGATTGTAACTCCTAAGAGAAACACCCACGTGCTTTCATTCCCTTGCTGAGCTCCTTTCTCTCAACCCTTGTTTTTATTAAAATATCTTTTAAGCCAGGCCGGATGGTGACACACGCCTTTAACTCCAGCACTTGGGAGGCAGAGGTAGGAGGATCCCTGTGAGTTCGAGACTACATAGTGAGTTCCAAGTCAGAATTCCTGGGCTACAATGAGATCCTAACTCGAAAAACAAAACAAAACAAAAAAAATCAACTATGCTTTTCACCAAGGCTTATTCACAGAAGGGTTCTTCAGCCTCAAGCAAGGAGGGCTAGGAACCAAAATCAGGAGAGGGGAGGCTGATCCAGGGTCCCTAAAGCCCTGCTAGAGAAATGTGGGTGATTTTGATCTTGGGATATGTGTGTCTTTGAGAGCGACGGAGCTTCCTCAGCTCTAGTGTGAGCCATAACTCAGGAGTTAAGATGCCCATCACTCACAGTCACATGAAACATCCACTGAGTCAACAGGTTCTTATCTTACAAATTTCAACAAATGTAATCCACAGACCAGAGGATAAAGTTTAGAAAGATTTTATTATAGTGCTTAAGAGAAGGAAATAAGGCAGAAGGGGGTCCCTGGAAATGGAAAGGCCCACCTGGGGACCTGATGGGGTATTGTATGGGAGTTTACTAGAGGGTGTATACTAGATGGAGATGGGGGTTGAACTGATCAGTCCAGTCATCTCAGGTGTCCAGGTGCCTCCAGGTTTTCAGAGAAGGGAGTGATCTCATCTCTTAATTTTTCTTCTAGGAAAAAAAGAGATAAGGAAAAGCAAGATTCCTCCTCATGTCCCTGGCCTCTAGTGGCAGCAGCAAGGACTCCGTTAGGAAGAAAGAGAAGAGGGAGAATCAGTTTCTCCCCTATAGACTCAAAATACATTCCTCACATTCACTTTGGGGGCCCTGTTATACCCAAACTGTCTCAGTTGAAGGAAGAGCTTGACCGCCTCACTAACAGGGTGTACAAACGCATCTTGGCAAAGCAAGCAGGTCCCATGAGCTGAAGGAAATTTAGGGTGTGGGATGTGGAGGAGCAGAGGGCGCCCAAGATGAAAGAGGGGTGGGAGTGGGGGGAGAGGCAGACAGGTGCCCAGCAGGGAGTGGGGCAGCTCTGCATAGGTGTCCAGGATCAAAAGGATCACTCAGGCGCCACTCAGCTTGCTTAGAACACGTGGCTTTTTCCAATAGGTGTGTGAGCTAAATTGGCTGAAAAGCTCTGTGGACTAGCTGAGGACCGAAGATATTTATTGTGAAATTAAACAGATGCCACCTGTACTAGTGAGGGCTCTCTAAGCCGAACAATGGGGATGGGAAGGGGGAATGAGATTATGGAAGAACGCACAGCGCATGCTCCATGGAGATGGAAGGGAATTTCCAGGCAGCCTTCTGCTGACTGAATGAGACCCATCCACACATGGTGGGAAATCTGCTTTATTCACAGTCCACTGTTTTAAATACCAATCTCGTCTACAAAAAAATATCCTCACTACAGACACTCAGAATAATGTTTGACCAATTATCCAGGGACTGCTGTCTAGCCAGGCTGATAAAAAATTAACCTTCACCTTCCTGAAGGACACCTTCAGAAAATTAAAATTAACCTTCCATTTCCTAAAGATGATATGTAGAGACCTGCCTTGAGGAAGTGACTTTGAGTAGGAGTGGGGGTCCCTAGGCAAAGCTGGGAACAGAGAAGCTCCAGGGAGGTGGAGCCTCCCAGGCCAAGCCCAGGTTGTACGCTGGGACTGAATATGGGTGAGTCAAGAACTTCTCAGGAGGCTGACTTGGCCTGGATCTGTGATTGATTGATGTGTGTGGGCAGTGAGGAAGACAAAGGGCTGGAAATTCCCAAATATTTGGCCTGAGAGTTCAGTTTAAACTGTGTTCACTTTAGATATTAATGCTAATGTCCAGTGAGCAGTCTGGCTGGAGTTCTAAAGCCCAAGGAAGGTTGGAGAAAAGGGATTGGCACATGCCTGTAATCCCAGCTACTTGGGAGGCTGAGGCAGGAGGATCACTTGAGGAGTTCTGGGCCACAGTGTGCTATGCCCATCAGATGTCTGCACTAAGTTCAGTATTAATATGGTGACCTCCTGGGAGCAAAGGACCACCAGGTTGCCTAAGAAGGGGTGAACCAGCCCAAGTCAGAAACCGGAATGGGAGGCACTGGTTAAGATGGCCTGAGGAGAATGTATAAAAAATGAGAAAAGAACCAAGGGAGGAAATTCTGGGAACTTTAAAGGCTGGATAGAAGGTGGGTTCAATGGAAGTACCTGCTATTACTACTCACGGGATATGGGGATTTGATGAAATACTGGTCTGCAGGCCCCCACCCCAGGCACTCCCACACACTCAGCTGTACACTCTTTCTGAAGGTACCAACTCTGGCTCAGCCCTGGAGTTGAGGGCAGGAGGCGCAGTTTGGGAGATTCTGCAAAGCCCATCCCACCCACCCAGGCTAAAGTGGGGAAAGACCGCAATGTGGCTGGGGAGGAAAATGAGCTCATGCAGATAGTAAGCATTCAATCGATGATAGTGGATTCTGGGCACCAGTGTGATTGGGGCCCGTGTACTCCAGTCGGGTGAAGGACGCAAAGGCAGTGACTAATTCTACCCCAAAGAGACCAGAAATGATAGCAGACTCCCTGGCAGGAGATGAACCACCCATAGCACATCAGCTTGGGCCCAGGTGAAACCACAGAGAAACCGGAGAGATGAGCAAGAGTGCTGCCCCCACAGTGAGCTCTGATCAACCTGCTCCAGGACAATGGAGACAGAAACTGGGGATACTCAAAACATTCCAAAGCAGAATTCCAGAAGCTGCTAAGAGCTCAACACTACTTTAGACTTAAACTCACCCACCATGACTCAGGGAACTTTGCAGAAGAGGGGGCAGAAAGATTGTAAAAGCCATGGTGGAGGGGGGTTACCCAGAGGCAATGGCCCCCACCCGATGACTGCTGTTTGCACAACTCAACCCCATGGCGCATACCAGCAATCCCACGGAGGAAGGCCCTCTGTGGAACAGGGACCGGGAGGAGGGAAATGGTGGAACCAACACATGACTTGTTCCTACAAAATTTCTACTTAATAAATTAAAAGAAAAAAGAAATCACATTTTAAAAAAACTAAACGATAGTGACTTTTCAGAGTCCATTAGGTGGGGTTTTTAGGAAGAGGAAGGGAAGTGAGGAAGGCTTTGATTTCTGGACCATGGAGAAGAAGGGAGAGTGGGGTCTCATAACTTACTTCTGAAAGCTTCTGGGTAGTTGGGCAGCTGCTGCCTGGGCTACAAGGGGTCCCCCCTAACACAGGGTGAAGGGGCTCACCATACCCTCCCTATCCTGGCCTGTATCACCTCCATCCTCTCCCCTGCTCCAGGGAACCAATGAGGAGAGGGAGGGAGGCCTTACTTAGCCACCCAGACAGACAGTGTCCTGTCAATGAGCTGACTAGACGCTGCCTGGAAACCCCAGAATGACTGGGCCAGGCCTGCTGCCTTTCCTGACCTCATCCTCTAGCTGGGGCAGAGACAGGCGAGGCACTGCCTGAAGGCCTCTGCATCTGTGACCAGAACCCTCTCAATGGCCAGGCTGGGCTACAGGCAGGTGAGTAGCTCCATGAAAAGCAGGCGACTGACTTTGAGGGTCAAGCCAGGGGGCCTCACTTGCCTGCCACAAGGGGACAGAACCCCTGAAACCGGGGCCCAGGACACTGAGTCTGAAAGCTGCTTATAGTATAGGGAAGGCTTACTCCTGGTTCAGATCCAAAACTTGCATGAGAGAGAAAGGAGGTTGCTCCCGTTTTAGGCTGCATTCTAGATGTTTCCAAGTCCTCTGTGGAGTATTCGGATCCTCCTCAACATGCCCTTCTTTCTTCATTTTTCTTTAAAATTTTGTTTCTTTCTTTCTCTTCATCGAGGCCAATGGGCTCCTGTGGGACTTCAGGGGCCACAGGCAGGTGTCCTTGGGACTTAGGTGGATCACTGGTCACTGACATGCTGCCTTCCTTCTACCCCTCCTTATGTAAGCACCGGCTATAGCTCATTCTCCCAGGTGACAATTGCCACAAGTTCTGGTGGCAGTTGGTCTGGATCAGTGGCCTTCTTTTATGTCTGGAAAAACATCCCTGAGGGTGGAAGTAATTGGGAGAGGGTAAGCAAGGCTTGGACCCTTCTTCCAGAAGGATAAAACCTGACCCCTCTCATGGTGACTGTAACCTGAGGGTTACCTGTCAGCAAGCCTGCTGGCCTCTGTCATTCTCTTTTTTTAAAGTTATTTTATTTATTCATTTTCAAGCAGAGAGATACAGAGAGGAGAGCACACCAGGGCCACCACCTTGTGGGTCTGGCTTATGTGGGTCCTGGGGAATTGAACCCGGGGCCTTAGGCACTGGAGGCAAGTGCCTTACCCGCTGAGCCCTGGCCTCTGTCATTCTTTTGTTTATGGATGCCCAAAGGGAATGCGGAACTTTAGGAGTAGGGAGCTAGACATTATGCTGGAGCTGTATCCAGAGAGACAGGACACCCAGGCCCTGAGGACACTCTGCCCCAAGCCCTCCGCTGCCCTCCAGGGTCCACAGGAAAGTCATGGCTGCTTACAGGTGCAGTACAGAGACTCAGCGTGGTCTAGTGCCTGTTTCCTTCCTGGCGGAGGGTGAGATGGGGTAGAATGCAATTCCCCAGGCCTTAGAGAACCGACCCTAGAGCTTCGGACCTGCCAGCCTGCAGGCTAAAAAGTAATGAATCCTTAGCAAGGGAAGCTGTGGCTGCCCAGGGCTGAGATTTTACTAGACACTTTCAGGAGACAGACTGCTACACATTCAGTTAAGGACCCAGTGGGCTTTTATTTGTGGCTCACAGATAGGAAAGAACCTACTGTGATAAACAGAACCAGAGGGGTTTTGACAGCAGAGAGCAACTGAAGAAAGCAAAAAGGTTACATTGGTGGCTCTCCCTGTAAGGGGAAACGTCATAGAACTTCCTCAATGGCGCCAGCTAAAACCGTCCTATTTGAGGATTTGATGGTTGACTCTACTTCCTGACGTCTCAGGTCACATACACAATTCCATTTTGCTTTGGTGATTTAGCTGAACTTTACAGTAAGTGACTTCATTTGGGTTGGTCTGTTAGTCAGTCCAGACAATAGCCTACAGTTTTTATTTAACACCACCAGTCACAATTGAACTTCATGAAGGTCCGAAGCTGGAGGTGCCCTCTGAGATAGCGGTGGTGAACGCCTTTAATCCCAGCACTTGGGAGGCAGAGGTGGGAGAATTTCTGTGAGGTCAAGGCCAGCTTGAGACTACCTAGTGAATTCCAGGTCAGCCTGGGCTACATACAGCAAGACTCTACCTTGAAAAAACAAACAAAAAAAAAAAAAAAGATAGTGTTTGGGGCTGTCTTCATTTTATATTTCATGATATTAAGTAACTCAAGTAGATAAATGAAGAGCGACATTAAAATAGCCATATGTTTGGGGCTCAGTAGTAGAGCACTTGCCTAACATGCAAAAGACGTGGGTTTGATCCCCAACAAAGCAAAATAAAGCAAAAATATGTTTTAGAGTCAGAATGCCTCAGTTTCTTCCTTTCAGGAAATTGATCATATTAGCACCCTCCCCCCCATACAAATGATGATGATGAGCTCACGCAGTTGAAACACTTCTTTGCACACTTGGTAGTGATTTTTCAAAAGATGTTTTCTTACATTTTTAGTCAAAGAGAAACGTTTCCTTCTTTCTCATATCTAACACCCAGGAACTTAGCAGTAAGACTTCTGCATAACTATATTTTTGAAAATCTAACCCTATTTACCAGTGACCAAGTTCCACTTCCTGTGGCTTCCTAACTAGAGGCTTTTAAAGGCCATCCTCCTCCTGTACTGGGTCTGGGCCATGGCTGGGTCAGTCAGAATCAGATTAGTACCTCACACTTCTGGCTTCTCTTAAGATATCAACATGATAAGAAAAGAGAGTGTTTTGAAGGAAAGGGGGTTTTTACTGAGGTAGACAGCATCTGACCTCAATGAAAATGGGCCATAAACAGGCTATATGTGACTTCCTCCTCCCTCCCCGTCTGAGCTCTGCCTCCAAGCGCTGCACTGTGAGCGTTCGCTTAGTCCAGGACATGCTCATAAGCACGCTCTGGAGTGTTCTCGTGGGCCGTGCACACCACACTTATTACACACACAGGCCAGAAAGAAAAGTGAAAAGAAGCCAAAGAGTAGATCAGGAGTAGAAGTCTTGCTTGGCATGCATGAGATCCTGGGCTCAGGTCCCACCCAACATTATTTTAACAATGTTTTCCAAAAGATTTGTGTGTGTAAGTTTGTGTCTGTTCACATGCGTGTTCTCTGTGATGCATCTCGTGTGCTCATCCTAGGGTGAGTGTGGAGGTCGGAGGGGAATTTCATCACCACCCTACCACACTGAAGGCCAGGGTTCTGTCCACCTTCGCTCTGCTACTTGCAATTCTCTTTATTTTATTTTATTTTATTTTGGTTTTTCAAGGTAGGGTCTCGCTGTAGCCTGACCTGGAATTCACTATGGAGTCTCAGGGTGGCCTCGAACCCACAGCGATCCTCCTACCTCTGCCTTCCTCCTGTATGCATCCTGCTGGCTTCTTTTTGGAGAACACTGGCTAAAGCAAACCTCCAGTGTAATGGGCATGAAAATCCCCTGGGTCTTGCTAGACTGCACGGTCTTTGGGAAGAGGGGGCCTAGCATTTTCTGCACTTTGAAAAGCTTAGAGATGATGCTGATGACGGGGACCACTAGGAAGGTCCAGGATTTAGCGGATTTCTCAGAGTGTTCTGGAAGAAAATTTTGAGCCTAGGGAGAAAAAATGCCCTTGGTCTATGCACAGTCTTCCACCTCAGGACACATCGACCAGACAACCCTCCAGCAACCCACACATACAAGACTGACCAGCACACAGCATAGAATTTTAGTGAATTTGTTTTTGGAGTCACTCAATAAGAGTGTTTGCCTAGCATGCAGGCCTGGATTCAATGCCTAGTACTGAATAAACCAGGTGTAGTGGTACTCACCTGTATGTAATCCCTGCCTGTAATCAACAGAAGCCCATAAATTCAAGCTCATCCTCAGCTCAAAGGGAGTTAGAGGCTAGCCTAGGCTACATGAGAAACTTCCTCAAAAAAAAAAAAAAAGGAAGAAAGAAAAGAAAAGAAAGAAAAAGACATTAAAATTATTTTTTACCCAAAGCTAAAAGTCCAAATATCTTTTATATAAATCACTGACTCCACATTTTCTATCTTTTGTGTTGGGTGAAGACACAAAATATCAATTATTGTCTCATAAAACTGGTAGTCTATTTTGCTTCAGTGGCCTCATGTCTTAGCACACTGGGTGGCCACGGAAGATAGTAATGCAAAATAGGAGCTTTGTTGAATCAGGGAATTTGAGACAGAAATCCAAAACCATGGTAGAATTCAATTTCACTTAGCAAATATTCCAATTATTTTGATCCTGGTATTATAGCTTAATGTATGCCAGATAATTCTAAACGCTCACTACAGCAATACATTTAACCATTTCGTATGCAATAAGATATGAAGCATTATCCAACCATTTTATAAATGAAGTCTGTGAGATGAAAGAGGTGTTTAACTTATCCAAAGTCCCAAAGAGTGTGGGAGGCAAGGCTGGGGCTTGACGCAGGTAGCAGAGTAGGTTCCCATCCCTCCCACCTAGGACTGACAAGATCATGCCTAGCGCTGGTTGTCAAGGGTGTGGTGAATAGCCTCTCACTGAACTCTGAAGAGAACGCATCTCAGCAAATGAGCACAGTGCTCCTAAGTGTTAGGCTATTCATAATCTCTGATGAATAATTTCACTTTTAGGGCTAGGTGTGGTGAGACACGCCTACAATCCTAGCATATAAGGGGCAAGCGCAGGAGAATTCTTAGTTCAAGAATATCCTGGGTTATAGCAAGACTCTGAAAAATAAAATTAGTCAGGGGTGATAGCATTCACCTTTCATCCCTGCCCTGGGGGAGGCAGGAGGGTCACCATGAGTCCAATACCAGCCAGGGGCTACAGAGTAAGTTCCAGGTCAGCCTGGGCCAGAATGAGACCCTGCCTCAAAAAAATGAAATTAATAATTTTACTAGTAGGAATTTGTCTGCAGATGGGCTTTTAAAATAAGTCTCCCTGTGTAGCTCTGGCTAGCCTTGAATTTATGTTCTTCATGCCCAGCCTGGATGCTCATCACTGGATTGCATAAAATTATATGACTAAAACATAAAACAGTAGCTGGACCTGGTGGCACGTGCATTAGTAGAGACAGAGACAGGGGAGCAGAAATTGGAGGTCAATCTGGGTTACATGGTGAGTTCTAGGCCAGTCTTGGCTACACAGAGATCCTGTCAAAAAAAAAAAATCATCAGAGTACTAGAACTTTAGTAAAATTTAAAAGGTTATATTTGTATTTTAATGTGCTAGAACTTTGAAGACATATTTTAGACTACTATTTAAGGACATGATAAAATACTCCATATTGTTGAAGCAAGCATTGCATACACATTTGGGAGCCTAACAAACTCTGTCTTTGGTCTTAGATCTTTTAGTCTCAAATTATCTGGAAAAAGAAGTGTATGCATGTGTATTTTTATGTTTAGGAAACATACTTCATACTACAATATCTTTTTGTGATAAAATTATTATTTTCTATGCTTCTCTTTGTATTTTTCTATAGTTTCCTTTAAAAGAACACCAGACAACCAAACAAAAACTAATCAGGTTGTAGTTGTTGCTGTCAGCCATTTGGTAGACAAAGACTGGAATCTGAGACCCACTGGGGCAACGTAATGAGACCCCATTTCAAAATGAAGGAAAGGAAAACGAAACACCCTACACCAGACTCCAAGAGAGGAAGAGGTCAGGGAGTCCTCCCTGTGAAGGAGCTCCGGTGTCTGTCACTCAGGAGGGTGGCAGGCAAGGGGAGCCGGAGGCCCAGGGCTGAGGCTGGCCCACGGTGGCCCCTTCACTTTCCCAGTGATCACGGGATGCTAGTCACAACCACTTACCACGATCAGGTCACCACGGGTCACCAGACCATTTCCACCTCTGGCTTTCAGTGTCCTTGTTGTTAGGATGGCCAAACCAGCACGTGGCTCTACAGGCCTCTGACGTATGTAAACACAAGTGTTACACGGTCTAATTGTACGTTCTTTTTGATTTTGAAGATATTGGAGAGGAAGAGCGATTTCACATTGTTGCTTTTCCTCCCTCGAAGCATTTCCTGGTCTGCTTATCCTTTGCCCCCATTACTGATTGTGGGGTCAGATGGGTAAGTGTAAGTAGCTTCCTGAAGCCACCCAGCCATTGTGTGGGGGCAGGCAGGATGGGGGCATAACTTAGACCTGACAAGCTCCAACAGGTGAGGCATCCTCAGTGTCCAAGGTCTGGTTCTGCCTATGCCCCTCGCCCCCGTGTGTGGGGGAGCTGAGTCATATCACACATCGCCAACGTCTACCCTGACTCTGCCAGCCTTCTGAACTTCCCAGATCACTAATCGCCTGGGTTCCAGTTCCCACCCTGAGAACAGACCCATGGGGTCGAGAGAGGTGAGAAGAAAGTTCAAAATTAGTCACAAGAAGCCAATGGGAACCACAGACGGCCCATGTGCCAGCCTTTGCCCAGATGCTCATTATTTTTTTTTTGTGAGCAGGAAATGGAAACCAAGGCTTCGCACCTGCCAGGCAACAGCTTTACCTCCAGTTACATTCCTGTCCAGGTGCTGATCTGTCAACTATAAGGGCATCTTGGTAGGTTTCTTACCTGTGGGGTGAACAGCAGGGCATGGAACACCCTAGTCCTGAGGACACACTTTGGGGGTACATCAGTCTCAAACACCCCCTGCTTATAAAGTACTTTCAAGGCCATGATTTTAGGCTGGGGCAATGGCTCAGGAGTTAAAAGCATTTGCTTGCAAAGCCAAATGGCCTGGGTTCATTTGCCAGTACACATGTAAAGCTAGATGCACAATGTGGCACACGCATCTGCAATCATTTGCAGCTGTAAGAGATCCTGGTATGTCCATTCTCTCTCTCTCTCCTTTCAAAAACTCTGTCTCCTTTCAAAGAAAGAAAGAAAGAAGAAAGAAAGAAAGAAAGAAAGAAAGAAAGAAAGAAAGAAAGAAAGAAAGAAAGAAAGAAAGAAAGAAAGAAAGAAAGAAAGAAAGAAAGAAAGAAAGAAAGGGAAAAAAGAAAACATGACTTCCTTTGATCTGTGAAGCAGCTGAGCAGATATAATTAGCTCCAGCCTTCAGGTGAAGATGTGAGGCCTGGACGAGGGGCCCAGGGACAGGCAGCTGTTATGACAAAGAGAGAACCCAGTCTGACTTTAGCCTGTGTTCATTAGAAACTTCAGTATTTACCAACTGCTCTTAAAAAAGGCAAGTTTTGGGCTGGAGACATGGCTCAGTGGTTAAGGCGCTTGCCTGCAGAGCCTAATAAGCCGAGTTCGTTTCCCAGCGCCCAAGTAAAGTGTCACATGCATCTGGAGCCCATTCGCAGTGGCTAGAGGCCCTGGTGTGACCATATTCTCTCTCTCTCTCTCTCTCTCTCTCTCTCTCTCTCTCTCTCTCTCTCTCTCTCTCTCCCTCTCTCTCTCTCTCTCTCTCTCTCATCTTCTATCTTTCTCTTCTTGCAAATAAATAAAAACACATTTGCTTAAATGCCAGTTTTGAAATCAAATGGAAGGGAGGCTTTGCAATCCTCTTAGAACAGGATTACTGTTCGCTTTTTAATCTTTCCTCTGGCTTTTCTTCTGTGCTGTTTAATAGAATATAGGTATTATGGCACACATCAAATACTATATCATTTATTTTACTCTTCACATTAATTCCCATGATGACATGATTCTGATGGTTGTTTGCTTAGTAGTAAGGAGCTCTTGCAGGATGCAGACACCGCTGTAGGCAGGACCGACAGCAGGGAATCACGTGACAAAACTCCATATAATATGTAGTTCAGATTCTGATGGGAAAGACAGGGCAAAGAATTAAAATACCTGACATTTAGCTGGGCATGGTGGTGCATGCCTTTAATCCCAGCACTCTGGAGGCAGAGGTAGGAGGATCACCATGAGCTCGAGGCCACCCTGAGACTACATAGTGAATTCCAGGTCAGCCTGGACTAGAGTGAGACCCTACCTCAAAAAACAAAACAATAACAAAATACCTGGCACTTTATTAGTGAACACACACACACACACAAAAAAAGAACTGTATCTGTTATGACATCCTAAACTTGGGGTAGTTGCTTTTTAATTCTTTTAGTTTTGCGCGCGCGCGCGCGCGCGTGTGTGTGTGTGTGTGTGTGTGTGTGTGTGTGTGTGTGTGTGTGTGTGTGTCCCATACGTTTGCCTGCAGCTAGGGTCTGCCACTATGGTGGTCACAGTGGTAGTCATCCAGGGGCTCCGCTCCCCTTTGGGAATGGGATTACAGGTGCATGTGGCCACGCCCAGCTTTTTTGTTTTGTTTTGTTTTTCGAGGTAGAGTCTCGCTCTAGTCCAGGCTGACCTGGAATTCACTATGTAGTCTCAGGGTGGCCTCGAACTCATGGAGATCCACCTACCTCTGCCTGGAGTGCTGGGGATCCACCATGCCCACCATGTCCAGCTGTTTTTGTGGGATCTAGAGATTTGAAGTCAGGCGAACTCAGACCCCTTCATGCCCTCATGCTTTCACAGGAAGCTCATTTAGTCACTGGTCCATCTCTCCAGGCCACAAAAGGTAGTTTTTATCCAAGGATTGGGAGACTTATGTTTTCTTTCAACAAAACCAGTGCTAACCATTTTATATGCTCAGATGAAGGATGAAATTATGAGAATATGTTTAACTTCTGCAATTTTACCTTCTTTCCTTTTTAAATTATCAACATTTTCTGATATCACTGAGTAATATCCTAATATCTGGCCCGGTAATGTGTCATAGTCATGTAGGTATAGCACTATATTTGGACATTTAGGCTTTTTTTTGCAAGGGTTTAAGTCTTTAAAAATTTTAACTAAGTGCATTCAATTATTATTTAGTATAATTGCATTAGAAGGGAGTGTCAGAAATGAAAGATTACCAGGTCAAAGAGTATGGGCATTTGGAGGGAACGGGAAAGGAGCATCTTTAAAGTTCTCCATGAAGATGGGTCACTTGCTTTCTAAGAGTGCACAGCTTGTTCTCTCTCAGCTCCTGCATCCATGCCTCATCTCCCTCTCTGAGAAATGGAGGCTCAATCTCAACAGAAGCTGAGAGATTTCCAAGAGGCATAGGGGAGACCAGTCAGTGCTGTATTCATAGAAAGGGAACCCGTGGGAAGGAAGTATACTGATTTGCAGCAAGTACACAGGAAGGGAGATGGGAACCTCCTTGGGCTTGAAAAGCCTTTTTCTTGTCTGAACACAAGAAAGAGCAGGCAGAGGTCCTCTTTCTGAAAGAGCAGCTGGCAGGTGGGGTGAAGTGGGCTGTGATGTTTAACATACTCCAAAAAACAACAGCCCCAAAGTACTGGAGAGAAAAATGCAGTCGTTCTAGATGGGGGGAGGTAAGTAGATGGGATGAAAGAGCTCATCCTAGTACTCCAAGGTTACCCTCTGGTTTAGAAGAGCAGTACAATCACTGAGCCCTTTCTCTGCACTGACCAAGGTGTCTTTAAGCCAAATCTCCCTAAATGAGAAGTTTAATTTCTGAGCCTTCCAGACTCCTCAAAGGATAAATTAGTCTGAAAATGGTTAATCCCAAGTATTTGGGCTTCCAAAGCATACAGAAAAGACCCAGTCCACATTTGAAAATTGAAACCACACATCTCCTCTTTGAAATGACACCTGGAAGGCAGATGCACTGGTTTACAATATCTTCTAGTTTTCTTTTGTTTTGTAATCTTCGCGATAGAAAATGTCTTTAAAAAAAGTAAGACTAAAGCTGGGCAAGGTGCACACCTTTAATCCCAGCGCTTGGAAGGCAGAGGTAGGAGGTTCATTATGAGTCTGAGGCCAGCCTGGGACTACAGAGTGAATTCCAGATCAGTCTCAGCTGAAGTGAGATCCTGCCTTAAAAAAAAAAAAAGGAAAGGAAAGGAAAAGACTAAGCAATTTTCTATCCTCCCGAGAGATGACTGCACCCACACTTTTGGCCCCCCTGGTTCCAAAATGACACAAATCTTCATCACCCCAAAGTCAGCCTCAACTACTGAGTTGAATTTTGTCTGGCTGAATGTGTGATCGCTTTTTGACATTTCACTCTCGCTGCTCAAGTAAAGACACAGTTGTCAACTAGTGATAGTATAAGTGTTTATTGAGAACAGTGAGCTCACAGAAGAACCAGGTCCCTGGCTGAATGATGGGAAATCTGTACACCTGCTGAGATCCCAGATCTCTTTACCCAAAGGGAAAGCGGGGACAACTTCCAGCGTGAGCTTTGCCAGAGAGGATAATGGTCACTAGACCAGGTCAGGTACTTGTGTGGACGCAGGTGGAGGGTGACAAGTCAGGGCTGGTTCCATGTCTTCCTTCGGTGAGCCTTCGAAAAGAAAAATCTGAATTGGGGATGATTGAGGATACAGGAAACATAGCTGTAAAGGTGATTCAGAACGAAATCTTGAAGTGCTGATGAACTTTTGAGAATGCGAATGTTAGAGGGCTGATTTGGAGAAGGGATTTCTCCGAGGGCAAAGACCACTGGAGGGGCCAGCAGAGCCCGGTGATCCATGCTACGCTGGATACGGCAGACAAGGAACCACGGGGCGACCCTCGTCCGCCTTGGCCACCGGGTTTGGAGTTGAAATAGCTCTGGGGTTCTTGGAAACCCGATGGAAAGGGGGGGGGGCACGACCAGGCTTCGCTGGCCGGGCCGGTGACCCTTCGGTCGGTGCTCCGCCGCCGCCCCACCTCCGCCGCCCGGGAAGGCTACCAGGCGGCCGCGGGCGAGCTCGCGGTCACTCCCCGGCCCCGGAACACGGAGCTGTCGTCCCTGCAGAGCGAGGAGGTCGAGCCGATCCTGCGCGCCCGGCGTCCGCAGAGCCCGAGGCGCGCGCGGGCGCGGAACGCGCGGTCCAGCAGCAGGTAGATGAGCGGGTTGGCGCAGCTGTGGGCGAAGGCCAGGCAGGTGGCGAGGGCGAGTCCCCAGCGCAGGGCCAGCAGCAGAGGGCAGGCCAGCGGCAGCGCCCCGAGGCGCGCCAGGTGGAAGACGGCCCGCAGGGCTCCGAACGGCAGCCAGGAGCCCGCGAAGGCGCCCTCGACGGCGAGGATGATGCGCAGCGAGTTCCCGCGGGCCCGGCCCACGCGCGGCGGCCCGCGCAGGCGGCGCGACACGTGGCAGTAGCAGACGACGGTGACGGCCAGGGGCAGCACGAAGGTGAGCAGCAGGAGCAGCAGGCTGAGGCCCTGGAAGGCGTCGGACGGCGCCTCCCCGCACTGGCTGCCGCGCTCCCCGCCGGGCAGGGGCTGCAGCTCCCGGTAGAGCAGGGAGGGCAGGCCGGCGAGCAGCGCCGCGGCCCAGACCCCGCGGCACGCGGCCCGCACGCCGCGCGGGGTGCGCCGCGCCCGCGCCCGCAGCGCGCTCGCCACGGCCAGGGAGCGGTCCACGCTCACGCCGGCCAGCAGCAGCGCGCCCGCGCAGCGCGTGCCCGCCAGCGCGAAGCTGCTGAGCTTGCAGAGCCCCGCGCCGAAGGGCCAGCGGCCGCCGCGCGCCGCCGCCACGGCCCACAGCGGCAGCGTCAGCACGAAGCCCAGGTCGGCGGCCGCCAGGTGCCGCGCGAACGTGTCCACCCGCCGCCGCGGCGCGCGCCGCCCGGCCAGCAGCCACAGCACCAAGGCGTTGCCCGGCAGCCCCACGGCGAAGGCCGCCAGGTAGAGCGCGGGGACGTAGGCGTAGCCGTAGGGCAGATCCCGGGCCGGGCACGGCTCGGCCTCGTCCGGGGCTCCGGAGCTCCAGTAGTCCCAGGACTCGGTCCCCGCCGAGGGGCTCCAGGGCTCGGTGGGACGCATGGCCCGGCACCTCCCTGGCGGAGAGTGGGTGCGAGGGAAGGTAGGGGCCGCAGAAGGGCGTGGGCCAGGCGGGGCAGGCTCCTGCGGTGGAGATGGTGGGGCTGGTCCCCAGGGCTGAGAGACCTGCCGGGCCACTCCACGCAGGTGGCCAATGGCTTCTCGTATTCGTTTCTCAGTTTAGGAAGTCAGGGTACTTGCTGGTGGCGAGAGGTGATGGGTGCCCTAGAGCCGTCTTCTGTCTCAGCTCTCACTTTGTACATCCCCCCCCCTAGTTTTTAGAGGTGACAAGACAGAACCAAGGACGAGGCTTTCTTTGGGGGACGGGGTGATGCTTCACATTCACCCTCCCGTTTCTAGGAAAGAGGGGCTCTACTGTGGTAGGTACACAGGGGGATCTGGAGGGATCAGATCAGAACCCTGATCAGAAGTTGACCACCAGAGCTCTTAAAGCACATTAGCCTCCGGAGATGGAGGCCCAGATGTCTACACTCAGAGTGTTATTTCTGCCCGAATCCGATCTGCGGAGCCGTGTTGGAGGGGTTTTAAGCCAGGGAGGAAGGGTATCGTCACACTGTTCTTCTGTAAAGGATAGAACCTGAGATTGACCAGTCTCCCTTCATCCTGCCCCTTCCTGCAAAACCTACCCATTAAGTCAAACACAGAGGGAAGCTCCGTGCAAAAGGACACAAGATGGCACCTTGTGAAACAGACATGCTGTCTTAAATGAAATTCCCATATAGACTGAGAGGAAGGAAAGGATTCATGAAGAAGGGTGTGCAGGAACCAAGGATAGAAAAGTGGGTGAGAGAAAGCTTTTTTTTTTTTTCTTTTTCCTGGTTGGGGAGTTGGTGGCACCCAGCTACTTACTAGCAGACACCCTTCCTGTGAGAGGCCTTGTTGGGATTAATGTGTGTCCTCCCAGAGTCTCTCCCATTGTCAATAGCAGTGACTGATGCATTGGGCAGTCTAGTGTTGAAAATTTGAAGAGGATTATCAATTTCATTTATTCCCACCCCAGAAGCTGTGTGCACATGCATTCCTATGCACTATGTCAGAGGATGGTGCTGGGTGTCTTCTGACCATCAGTCTCTACTTTACTGAAGGGTCTCTTCAGTTGCACCCAGAACTTGGTACATCTAGCTAGCCATGGGGATTCCCTGTCTTCCATTTTCATGGGTGCTGGTTTCCACTCTGGTCCTCATGCTTGCCTGGTAAGTACTCTGTCCACTGAACCATCTCCCCGGCCCTGCAGAAGTGATGCATTGTAGACCCTAGAGGTTCACCCCTGAGCCTGGGAGAGAAACACCTGCATTCTGTGCAATGGGCAGCATGCCGGCAGTCAAACTGTATACACATTAAAAATAGTGCCCTTAGCGTTTAAAGGGGGAGTGATACTTCTGAAGGGAGGAATGAACCAGAAAAGGCTACTGTGAGGCAACACTTCAGGTCAGTTTCAGCAAGGAGGTGAAGGTCAAAAAGAGTGGCCATGGAGCTGGAGAGATGGCTCAGCAGTTAAAGGCGCTTGCAGCAAAGCCTGGTGGTCCAGGTTCAATTCCCCAGGACCCATGTAAAGTCAGATGCACAAAGTGGCACATGCATCTGGGGTTTCTTTGCAGTGACAGGAGTCCCTGGTGTGCCCATACTCATTCTCTCTTTCTGTCTCAGTCTCTCTCTCTCAAATAAATAAAACTATTTGTAAAAGAGTGGTTAAATTGGGGGGGGGGTGAGCCAGGCTAGGAGAAGTAAAAGAAATAAGCTCACTGAGACTTTTATAGGAAGATGTGCTCTTCGTGGTGCATGTGGCAGCTTAGCATGACCAAAGCGTGGGGAGGCGGGGTGCAGGCAAGGTCCCTGGGGCCAGATCCTGAAGGGCTTTGGATTTCATTTTGTAGCTGGTGAGGAGCCATGTGACATTATTCTGAGTTTTGAAAAGATCATTGGCAGCCGGGTGTGGTGGCATATGCCTTTAATCCCAGTACTCAGGAGGCTGAGATAACCTTGAATTCCATGTCAGCCCCAGCTAAAGTAAGATCTTGCCTAAAAACCCAACAATGACAAAAAGATCCTACCAGAACTGTGGCTTGGAAAGGGGGAAGGCTCAAGTCAGTATTGTATTTGCACCTGAAATACGATTATTATTTTATTTTTTGTGATACTGGTAATCAAACCCAGGACCTCACACACATTAGGAAAATGTTCTACCACTAAGCTCCCGATCATTGACAATAGGGACAGAGAGGAGGGGATCAATGCAAGACATAGTTGTTTCAGCACAGGTCTCCACAGAAAGGAGTTGAAGCTAGGCCTGGGGTTTCTCTGCTTAGGGACTGTGTGTCCCCATAGCTGAGGTCAAGAACACAGAGCAGCATCTATGTGCACCTGTGCATTCGGCTTGATGTTGACCTGAGGTAGGACAAAGTATTTTATGACCCATGCTATTTATTGAAAGCAAAGAGGCACTATCATAATTAGCCTGGGCCGAAGACCATGACCATCCTGGGCAAACTGGGATATAAGGTGTCCATGGTTTGGGGTGCCTCTGATATATAAAGCTCCCCAGTGGGAAATGGCAAAAGACTTCTAGATCCCAGGGACTATTGGACATACAGGTCTAGGCTGTTCCTGTCAAGAATTCTCTCTCACCAACTAAAAGCTGGAAGGAAGGCAAAAGAAGAGGCCAGGGCATGGACCCAACCATTCCCTCCCTGGGCATTCCGGCCTCTAGGCATGGGTTTCCTCAAAAATCCCTCCATCCCCACCTGGAGATTCAGAGCAGTTTTTGTAATGTCTGACCAACTGTAACAGCTGAGCAGTACCCATTTCTGGGTGACTGAAGGGGCTGCGGCCTCCTTCCTTGGAAGGCCAGCAGGATGGAGCCTGAACGGTTAAGGCCGTACCCAATGCCGCTGGGCTTCCACTTCCCTCTTGGCACACCTCAGTCTAGGGCTCAGAGACTATGAGTGATCCTGAGAGCTAGAAATGAACAGCCAAGAAACCACAATGGAAAGAACAGAATGCAGAGTTGCCCAAGAGGAGAGTAGAGGAAGGGGGCTGAGGAGAGGTAGAAGTATATTATTTCAAGAAAAACAGCTAGAATCCTGCTTCCTGTGCTGTGATCTCATACCCAAGGGAAGTCTGAGCACATAGGGTAATTTTTTTTCTGCTGGGGCCTGCACACAGTGGGTTTTCTCTGATTTGTCTGGATGGAAGAACACAGCAAAGGCCAGAGCCAGGGTACTGCTGTGGGCCTGGTCTCCTGGACTGCCCAGCCTGCTCACCACAGCATTACAAACAAATCACGTAACGGAGGGGCTGGAAGATGCTCAGTGGTTAAAGGCGCTTGCTTACAAATCAGCTCATTGAAACACTGGCCTTTCCTAGATGAGAATGCTCTCACTAGTGTGCAAAAGCTGAGGCCTGCCTTTCCACCACCCTTCCCAAGCCTCTGACTGGTCTGACTGGTCTGTGGGTCAGTCTTGCCCTGTCCATGAGACCATAATGTCTTTGGAGCGAGGACTGCTTCTCTAGGCTCATCACTTGATGGGCACACCTGGAACTGAGGACACTTATGAATAACTCTCCAGCCAGGCATGGGAGTGTACGCCTTTGATCCCAGCACTCGGGAGGCAGAGGTAGGAGGATCACTGTGAGTTTGAGGCCAGCCTGGGACTACAGAGTGAGTGCTAGGTCAGCCTGGACTAGTGAGAACCTACTGCAAAAAGCCAAATAAACAAAAAATGAAACAAAGAATAACTCTCCAATGTTAGATCTCCAATGATTGTTATGTAAGAGTGATTAACTTCTGCCCCAACATGGACTACACTTATGGTGTTACAACTTTTCACCTACCATTAACTTTTCTGTATAAGTAATCCTATTGAAATTGTATTTGGTTCTTTAACATAGTCATACTTAACATGCTGTTGGATTTCTTTCATCTAGGAAAAGATATTTTCTAAAGTAAAGAATGCAGTCATGGGGGTTGGGAAGATGCTCAGTGGTTAAAGGCACGGCTGGGGTTCAATTCCCAAGCCACCCATGTAAGTCAAAGTGGCACAGTTGTAGACAACCTGCTTCTGGGTTGGGGTTTTGTATGTAGCAGGGCAGCTCGCTGTGATCTAGCATTTGTCAAAAAAATAAAATAAAAAAGTGGCACAAATGTCTGGTGTTCATTTGCAGCAGCAAGAGGCTCTGATGCACCTCCCCCCTCAAATCAAATGGCTAAAACTTTTTTAAAAAATGCACTGGTAACCCCATTCTTTCTTCTAGTTTCATTTTGTTTAGCGTGTGTGTACTATGCATGGTGTTTGAGTGTGTGGTGTGGTGTGTGTGCAGGTGTCTCAGGCACAGGCATGTGGAGACCAAGCATCAGGTGTCTTCCAGGATGACTCATCCATGTGTTTCCTTGAGATGAAATCTCTCACTGAACCTGGAGCTGCTACTTCTCATTCAGATTGGCTGACAGTGAGCGAAGGAGGTTATGGGACCTTTTGGACAGGGGGCCTAGCTGGTGGATGGAGAGATGTAGGGGCAGCCTTGAGGGTTGTAGGCCAACCCCGCTCCCAGCCTGAGCTCTCTGCTTCCTGGTCTGCCAAGATGGAGATGTGAACCAGGAGTGCAGGCAGCAGACCCCCCTGCTATGAACCCCCCACACCTTTTCTGCCATGGTGGGCTGTGCCCTCTCAGACTATAGCCAAAATAAAATAAACCCTTCCTCTCTTAAGTTGCTTCTGTCAGATGTTTTGTCATAGACATGAGAAAAGTAACTCATATATAGAATAATATTGAATTCTATTATTACAATTTTTCATTAGATTTATTTTATTCATATATATGCTTATTTTTGAGGTAGGATCTTGCTCTAGCTCAGGATGACCTGGAACTCACTCTGTAGCCCAGGCTGGCCTCCGCACTCATCAGAGTCCTCCTATCACAGCCTCCCAAGTGCTGGAATTACAGACATGAGCCACCACATCTAACTTCTTTAGACTTTCTAATCTAATGCAGATTTCTATACAGCTTTTCTGGTCCTATTTATCAGACTTAATATATATCTTTTTAAAAAGTTATTTATTTATTTGCAAGCAGAGAGAGATAGAGAGACAGAGAACGGGCACACCAGGGCCTCTAGCCACTGCAAACGAGCTTTGTGCATTTGGCTTTATGTGGGTACTGGGGAATCAAACCCAGGTTGTTAGGCTTTGCAGGCAAGAGATGGCTCAGCAGTTAAAAGCACTTGCTTGCAAGCCTACTGGCTTGAGTTCAACTCCCCACATAGAGCTGAACACAAAATAGTGTGCATGTCTGTGATCCTAGTGTCTGTGGTAATGGGGGTACAGAGCCTGGAAGCTTGAGGGCCAGACAGATCCATGCACATGCACTGGAAAAAACATGCACTGGAAAAAAAAATAGTCCCTGTCTCAAAAGAAGGCAGAACTAGAGACTAACACCCTAAAGTTGTCTGGTGTTTTTTTTTTTTGTTGTTTGTTTGTTTTGTTTTTTGAGGTGGGGTCTCACTCTAACCCAGGCTGACCTGGAATTCACTATGTAGTCTCAAGGTTGCCCCAAACTCAGTGATCCTCTTACCTCTACTTTCCAAGTGCTGGGACTAAAGGCGTGCGCCACCACGCCCGGCTGAGGTCCTCCAATGTCCACATGTGCAGCACACATACACCGTGTACACATCCTCATATACACACAAAAATAATTCTGCCTTATGTTACAACAATGTCAAATTTATTACATAAACATCTTATGTATCTGTTCTTTTTTTTTTCTGGTTTTTCGAGGTAGGGTCTTACTCTAGTTCAGACTGACCTGGAATTCACTATGTAGTCTCAGGGTGGTCTTGAACTCATGGTGATCCTCCTACCTCTGCCTCCCCAGTGCTGGGATTAAAGGCGTGCGCCACCACGCCTGACTGTATCTGGTTTTTACCAGTCAACTTTAGTTTTTTGATAGCTATGTGATCATGGACCCCAGTCCCCACATCTTAAAAAGAATACAACAATATCTGATGGGGTGCTGTGCTGGTTAAACAAGAGAGCTCGCGTTCAAGTCTGTGGGGTCTACAGTTCCTCAGCAGGGGCATCACCCACATGAACTCTAGTGCCGCCATCCTGGGACACGGTGCTCTCCCTGCATAGAGCAGCTGGTCAGTAAACTCATTAAGAAGCTACAAAGAGAGGCACCCCATTGAGGAATCTCAGTCCATGGTGCTTGGTGTCACCTGAGGAATCCCAGAGAGTCACAGGTTGGGTGCTGCAAAGCGCCAGCAGGGCAGGTGCCCACACAGACCACACTCTGCCATATCAGTTGCAATGACAGGGAAGTGACAGTCATTTGAGACCTGAGTTGGGGAAAATGGAGCAATGCTCCACCTTGTTTCCACGCTCTCTTGGTGGGTCTTGAACTGGGAATGGGGATTCCTGTTTTCTTCACTATGACTGACTTTCTACCAGAATGACCCCATGGACACACTTCCCCCAGGGTTGTGTGTTTTGTGTGTCAAGGAGGGGCACAGGGGATAGGAAACAGCAGCAGTTCTCGCTCTGCTCTGATGCCTCACCACCTGACAGCTGGCACACAGGCAAAGACCCCACCCTGATGCCAGAGGCCCTGCTGAACACCAATGTCCATTAGACCTTTCAGGTACTATACATGGGGCAGCTGGGAAAGGGCACCGAGTCAGACATGAGCACTGGGCTCCAGCCACACAAGTGAGGGGTGACTCAACTTGAAGCCCTATGGCCTGCAGCTCTGTGATTGTCGTCCCAGGACCAGATCCACCGCAGACATCATTGATGGCCCTTGGAGGACATGGGGGCAGGACTGGAGGGTGGGGGAGAAGTGTAGCTTTCAAGGAAAACAAGTCTGTCTTCCACTTCAGGTTTCTATAGCACAATGGTTCTTTTAAAGGTTCAAAAACATCCACCAGAAACAAGCAATAGGGAAGTCCCTCAATAGAAAAATGGTCATAGAATTTGTTTGTAAAGGAAGTAGCATTTTCTCTTGCTAGAAGCTATTCTGCCTACAGAAGTTTCTAAACTAATACCTGCCATTGCTATTTAGTGATTTCACTGAAATGAAAGTAGGGCACATGTCTAATTATTTGCAGTGAAGCATTGCTGGGAGGGGCTCCCCTCCCCCGTGCTGTGATTCTGACTAGGATCAGTGAAACCAACAGCATCTTCAATTCAGACTGACTTTAGAAATAGCCCCTTCCTGTCACTGAGCAAGGGCGGTCTCAGGGAACCTAATAGACACGACATGACGAATGGAACTTGGTGCTTCCTCTCCCACGGAGTATACATACACATTGGAGAAGATAAGTCATCTTGTACCAGCAACCTTGAGGTACGGCAGCTGGTGACATCCTGTCTTAGATCAAGGTCAAAGCAGGTCAGTCTTTCTCAAGGTGTCTGTGGACAGATTAAGATCTTCAGTGGTCTCAAGCACTAAGATTGTAATCACCTCAGCTCCCCAATCCTCCCTGCAATTCAAAATAAAAACAAAACCAAAGAGTAAAATAAGTACAGAAAAGTTCTTCTGGGATTTTTTTTTTTCACAACTACTTTCATGAAATAGCTAAGATGTCAGTTTTCATTTGCCCATGAGTATTTCAGCAGCATGGAAAGGTTACCCGGTGTAACCCTGCAAGGTCTTTAAAAACCAATCTTGGGAGATGGTGTTTTTATACCAGTAACACACCACCAAGATTTTGACTAGTGTGGATGACATGATGTTTAGGAAAATGGAGTAACAATTTACAGGACAGTTTGGAAGAAATGAATTAAGACCTCTTGAAGACTCTGTAATGCTAAATATGAGCAGTGGGTGTCTGGTCACCAGCTGGGGGCAGTCAGGATCACTTGGAAGGCACAAACGCCTGAAAGGATTTGGTGGACGAAGAGTTTCTTCTGGGATGGTAGAAAGGAAGGAACAAGACAAGTCCTTGAAGGCTTCAGGCTTCACCCTGGATCTGTGAGGAAGACAGCTGAGTTGAGGACAGCTTAATTAGACCTTTCAGTGAAAACAGTACAATGGCATGAGGGCATCAGGGGTGGCTATGAGACAGGTGTAAACTGTGTGTGGAGGTAGAAGTCAAGGTCAGCATTGAAGGCCTCCCTAGAAGAACAGCAGAGGAAGAGCAGAGAGCAGAGGAGAGGCCTTGAACTTGTGCAGAAGGGACAGATAGGTGGTAGATGGGAACTGTCTGTGGCCAACAAATGAGATATTTCGGGGCCTGTGGAATGTTACATAACTAGAGGGAGTTAGACCACAGAAAGACAACGTGTGTGTGTGTGGGGGGGGGGGTGTTGGACTTTAGGTAACAAACAAACAAATAACCTGCCCCAACAACTGTAGTAGGAAAACATCTCAGGAGTGGCCTGAGAAACCAGACCAAAGTTTGGATTTGGTTTAGAATTTTGGACTGGGCTGGGTGGTCATCCTTTCATGCATTCATTGACAAATATTTGCAAAAAACCTCTTGTGTGGAAGCAGTCAGCTCCTAATGCATACAAGCGTGCCTGTGTTCCCAAGGGTTCAGTTGCCCCTGGATAGACTGCAGGAGAGCAGCAATGCATACAGCCTCTGCTGTAGAAAGTGGAGGATGCAGTTTGTAGTTTTATTAAAGTCCAAAATTCCATTGATAACTAGAATGTGATATCAGGTTGGCTATACCTTATGTTTTTTTGTTTTGTTTTGAGGTAAGAGTCTCACTCTAGCCCAGGCTGACCTGGAATTCACTATGTAGCCTCAGGGTGGCCTTGAACACATGGTGATCCTCTGCCTCCCAGTGCTGGGATTAAAGGTATGTGCCACTGTGCTCGGCTACCTTATGTGCTTAATAAGTCAGTTTTTTGTTTTGAGGCAGGGTCTCATTTTATCCCAGACTAACCTAGAACTCACTCTGTAGCCCAGGTTGGCCTCAAACTCATGGAACTCCTACCTCAGCCTCCTGACTGCTGGGACTATAGGTGTATACCACCACCCAGCCTAAATCAATTTTAATAATCTAGTACATGAGCTTGCTTGGAAAAAAGACCCTCTTAACAAGGACTTATCTATCCTATACTTTTGGTCCACATTTACTTATTGAAGCAGAGTTGGAGTTTATTAAAAGGCATCTTGCCAGGATTCAGGAGGCAGAAAAATAGAAGGATCACTGAGTTTGAGGCTAGCCTGAGACTATATAATAAATTCCAGGTCAGCTTGGGCTAGAGAAAGAGACCCTACCTCAAAAAAACAATCAAAAAGGGCTGAGGCCAGGTGTGGTGGAGCACACCTTCACACCCAGCACTTGGGAGGCAGAGGTAGGGATGGCTTAGTTTGAGGCCACCCTGAGACTGAATTATAAAGGCCCAACGGTATCCACTTTGAGACAGTTTCCTGATGAAGACTCTTGTGACCTTGAATCAGAATTAGTTTATGTTCACCATTTTGTCAACTTCTCACTCTGTCCTCATGGGTCTAGATACTCAAGAGCAGGTAACATGTCTGGCTTTAGCTGGCATTGTGTCAGTGCAAGTTGTTACAGGTAAGAGAACAAAATGCACTTTAATTTACAATTGTTTTCCATCAACGATGAATACTTCGATTACTAGTGAACTTCGATGTTTTTATCCCCCAGTGTCTATACTGTAGGACACTGCACCAGGTAAGACAGAGCACATGCGTTAAATCCGGTTTGAACTTTGGACTGAAGCTGTGAGGGTACCACTTCTTCCCTCTGAGCCTCTGGGCAGCTTTAGTTGTTTGTTGTGGAACAGGGTCTTGATATTTAGTCCTGGATGGCCTTGGGCTTGCCATGGTCCTCCTGCCTCTGCCTCAGGTGCATGCCACCATACTCGGCCTCATCTTCAAATGAAAGTGAGTTTAAATGATACTTTCTGTCTTGAGAGTGAGAACCATAGTTCATTTTTCACATAAACAGGCAAACCCTGAAATATAAAAACTGGGTGGAGCAAGGCATCACTGCACTGAACAAAACTAACTAGACATGCTACAAATAACACATGCCATACTGTGTCCCTTTGCCCCAAATACCAGTCCAATCACAACAGGCTGGAGTTAAGAATAAAATACAACAGTAGTCTAGGTTTACAGTGGCTCTGCTTAACGTCTTAAAATCCTAGTGGGTTTTAGGACACATACAACTAATTCATTTGCTTTGATATTCAGTGGAAAGACATTAATTTCTCCTATTTTTCTCACACAAATACAACCCATCTATGGATGGAAATAATTTTACTTGTGATGACAGTGATACAAACACCCAGCATCGGAATGTTTCTGTGCTACAAGTTGTCTTCCTGCCCACAGCTGTGAGGATATTGAAGCTAGACCCTAGATTTTCCTAGTAGAAGAGTTAACTCTGACATACCTCCACCTGTAATCAAATTATTAAAAAAAACCACAAATACCTCATTTCTTTTAAAAGAAAAAAGCTATATATGAAGCCATAGATCTATTTTTAAGCATCTGAAGCCATATCTATTTTAAGCATCTGTACACTTCTAAGTGATGATGGAAGTTCATGCTCATTTCTGTTTTTCCAAGTCATGATTCCTAGGTCACAGCATTCAACCATTTGTTTCATTATACCTCACTATTATTTGTGCAAACAAGTTATGAAATAAAGACCTCCACAAAGCATTTTCCTCTACCCCTAATGAAGACCGTTTGTTAGCCAGGACAGAAGTGGTCTCAAGGTAATCATGGTTTATGTACATTTCTCTACTTTACCTGGTCATTTTTATTGTGGAAAACTCAAAGTACTGAAAAACATCGAGGAAATGTAGTTCTGCTCTGAAGCCTAAATGTCAAAGTTGGAGAATATTTTTGTCTGGCAACAGCAGATATTTCTTTAGGCACATGAATATTTTTTGGTTGTTTTGTCATCATGTATTTTTTTCTTACCTTTATCTGAATAAGTACAATGTGCAAAGTCAAAGTGAAACTCAGCAGTCAGTCAAGAACTAACTACTGTACACGAGCAGACTCACTGGCAACTCAGAAGACAGAGTATTAATTCTACACCATCTAATTCATTCACTATATGCACACCCATGTTTATTGCAGCTTTATTTGCAATGGCTTAGAATTGGAAACAGCTTAGAAGCCCAGTGACAGATGGATAATGAAAATGTGGTACATGTGCACAATGGAATTCTACTCAGAAGTATGGAAAAATGAGATGATGAAATTGGCAGACAGTGGATGGATCTGGAATCATATGAAGTGACTCAAACTCAGAAAGACCAAAGCCACATGTTCTCTCTGACATGCAGGTCTTAGAATGTATTATCTATCAGCATGTATATGGGGAGGCAAAATGTGGATAAAACCTATCAACATAGACCTGTAAGCAAAAGTGAATATAGAGATGAGAAGACAGTGGAGGGGTAGGAAAAAGGACGCTTGAGACATCAAAAGCAAGGAAAATACAGAGGGAAAGGGGGAGGCAGGAGCAACGGAAATAAAAAATTTGTACTTAAAGACCACCTGAGCTGGGCATGGTGGCACACACCTTTAGTCTCAGCACTTGGGAGGCAGAGGTAGGAGGATAAGTCATGAGTTCGAGGTCACCCTGAAACTACATAGTGAATTCCAGGTCAGCCTGAGCTAGAGGGATACCCTACCTTGCAAAACCAAAATAAATAAAGAAAAATGTAATAAAAAAGACCACCTGAGCTAAGCATAGAAACTTAGCTTTTTAATATTATCTTACGTCAGTATTCAAACAATGTCTAATATTAAAAATTGCCTCCATCAGGCTAGAGATATGGCTTAGTGGTTAAGGTGTTTTCCTGCAAAGCAGAAGGACCAGAGTTCAATTCCCCAGTACCCATGTACAGCCAGATGCAAAGGGGGGGCATGTGTCTGGAGTTCCTTTGCAAGTGGCTGGAGGCCTGGCACACATTTTCTGTTTGCCTCTTTCTCTACCTCACTCTCTCACAAATAAATAAATATTTTAAAAACTACCTCCATCAATGGTCTTAATCTGCAGTGGACCCTGCAAGCTTTGTGGCTGGCCAGCCAGGCCAAATGTATCAACTGGCATAATGGCAGCATGTCTGTTATGGGGGAAATCAACAGGAGATCATGTCCAAAGGGGGGAATTCATTCTTGGTGCTGAAAACCCAGTCAAAAATCTATGGCCTCTAGCCGGGAGTGGTGGCGCACGCCTTTAATCCCAGCACTCGAGAGGCAGAGGTAGGAGGATTGCCATGAGTTCGAGGCCAGCCTGAGACTACATAGGGAATTCCAAGTCAACCTGGGCTAGAGTGAGACCCTACCTTGAAAAACCAAAAAAAAAAAAAAAAAAAAAA
>PVHP010008998.1:0-51591 GCA_004024765.1 Zapus hudsonius
ATAAATAAAATATTAAAAAAAAAAAGAAAGACTATTGGTTTAAAATTCCGATAGTCTCAGTGAGGTCATTTCATTAATGAGTAAAAAAGATGAAAGAGTTTTTTGGGCTGGAGAAATGGCTCAGTGGTTAAGGCACTTGCCTCCAGTGCCTAAGGCCCGGGGTTCAATTCCCCAGGACCCACATAAACCAGACTCACAAGGTGTGGCCCTGGTGTTCGTTCTCTCTCTCTCTCTCTCTCTCTCTCTCTCTCTCTTTCTCTCTTTCTCTCTCTGCTTGAAAATGAATAAATAAAATATTAAAAAAAGATGAAAGAGTTTTTAAAATTTATTTTATTTATTTTTTTCCAAGGAGGGAGGAAGGGGGGCAGGAATATGCTAGGGTCTCTAGTTGCTCCAAAGGAACTCCAGATGCATGCACCACTTCGTGCATCTGGCTTTACAGGGGGACTGGGGAATTGAACCTGGGTTGTTAGGCTTTGCAGGCAAGTGCCTTAACTGCTGAGCTATCTCTCCAGGCTGACAAATGAATTTTTAAAAGATAATATAACTGAACAATGATAATGTTACATTGGGGGGGGGCCCAAGTATGTCAATGCCATGGTCATTAACGTGATCATGAGCCATGAGAAAAGCAAGAGATACTGGGCAACATCAGCGTGCAGAAGTAGCTTAATTGGCATCAATATTTTCAAAGACGAGTGATGGCCGAGTCAGCCTGAGGAACTATTCTACACCATCACAATCAGAACTATGTCTTTTCGGGCTGTAATACAATGGTTCCAATAATGGCATTATGATTTTAATAGTGGTGCACTCCATGAAAAGCAACTTAGTAAAATGGCCTAGAATATCTGAATCCACCATAAACTAGGCAATTTTCCCTGGGATAACGGTGATAGAAGTCCTTCATCTCCGACTCCAAATACATGAGAGGATTAAATCCAACCACATCGTGGTAGAAGAACTAATAGATTGTGTTTATCACAGACACAATATTTCACCCCCTGCAGCTAAAATATTTGTGAAAATACATGTGTGGGCTTAATAATCATATTATAGTCTGTTCCATCCAGTGACATTAATAACCACCGGGTCCCAAAGAATAACGAATGTAGTCTCTGAACTATATCCACACATGGGTGATATTTCCACCCCCCACATTTTTGTTTATATGTAAAGCAGTGGAGACCTTGAAAATGCATGGTCTCATATGACCAGGGAATTTGCTTGCTCCCTGATTGTGGCTTTCAGGCTAATTGGAATTCCTTTTCATCTTTCATGAGCTTCAGTTTTACTGCCTCAGCATCAGCTTGGCATACTTGCAGATCCTGCCCTCAGCAGGGATGCTTTGGAAGCCACTGTCCTGAAGGATGCCTGCTGAAGAGGTCTCTGCAGAGGAGTCCTTGCACAGGGGAGTCCCCACAGACAAGCCTCCCCGACTGCCACCAGCCTCAAGTCTGTTCCAAGCCAGGCATGGAAGGCATAGAACAGCCTGGGATTTCTGCATCGCTACCTCCTGCGGCCAGACGATCTTCAACCCATGGTCACAAGAGCCGGCTGCTCTTTCTTATGGTATTGTGACTCTTGCTGGCCCTTCGTGTCTCTGTGTGTGGTTTGTATATAAAAATTTATTTGTGAGCTGGAGATACCTTAGCGGTCAAGGCACTTGCCTGCAAAGCCTAACAATCCAGGTTCAATTCCCCAGTCCCCACCTAAAGCTGGATGCACAAGGTGGCACATGAATAAAAAGATTTTATATTTTATATAAAATATATATATATATATATATTTGGTTTTTCGAGGTAGGGTCTTGCTCTAGCCCAGGCTGACCTGGAATTCACTCTGTAGTCTCAGGCTGCCTCGAACTCCCAGTGATCCTCCTACCTCTGCCTCCCAAGTGCTGGGATTAAAGGTGTGTGCCACCAGTCCTGGCTTAAAAATATTTTAAAAAATTAGTTTTTTGCCAGATGTGGTGGCTCACACCTATAATCTCAGCACTCAGCAGGCCGAGTAGTAGGTTCGCTGTGAGTTCAAGGCCAGCCTGAAACTACATAGGGAATTCTAGGTCAGCCCAGGCTAGAATAAGACCCTACCTCAAAAAAGAATTATTTTTATTTTTTAAAAAATATTTTATTTATTCATTTTCAAGCAGAGAGAGAGAGAGAGAGAGAGAGAGAGAGAGAGAGAGAGAGAGAGAGAGAGAGAAAACACCTTGTGGGTCTGGCATATGTGGGTACTGGGGAATTGAACCAGGGGCCTTAGGCACTAGAGGCAAGTGCCTTAACCACTGAGCCATCTCTCCAGCCCAAAGAATTATTTTTAAGTCAAAGTATGTGACAAGTAAAACCTTCAGAAAACTGACTTTCCCATCACCATTGGTTGCTTTACCAAATACTACTTTAAAAATGCATTCCCTCAGTTATTATAAAGTTCTCAAGGGCTGAGAAGACGGCTCAGCAGTTAAAGACGTTTGCTTACAAAGCCTGCCAGCCTGGGGTTGATTCCCCAGTGCCCATGAAAAGCCAGATGCACAAAGTGAAACAGGTAGCTGGAATTTGTTTACACTGCAAAGAGGCCCTGGTGTGCATGCACACACTCTTCTCACTAATTAAAATCATTTTTTAAAAAAAAGACCACCCTGAGACTACATAGTGAATTCCAGGTCAGCCTGGACTAGAGCGAGACCCCACCTAGAAAAACCATAAAAAAAAAGAAGGTAACTCTCATTGTTTAGACCATTGGAAATGCCCACAGAGGGGAGAGTCTATAATAGTGTCTCGTTGCATAGACAATCAGGAAGGAAGGAGGGGAAGAGAGAGAGGGAAAGAGAGAAACAGCCAGTGAGGCTGGACTATAAACCTCAAGGCCCACCCTCCAGTGACACCCTCCCTCCGGTAAAGCTCCACCTCTGAAAGATTCCACAACCTTCCTGAATTGCAGCACGTGGAGCCACGTGTTCAAACACATGAGTTTATGGGGGTGGGTTTCATATTCAAGCCCCTACATTCCTCCCCTCACCCCATATGACCATCTCATGATGCAAAATGAATTCAGTCTAACTTAAAAGTCTTTACCAGTTCAAATGCTGTCAAAAAGCCCAAATTCCAAAGTCTCTCCTGAGATTGAAGGCAGTCCTTTAACTGTGAGCACTATAAAACCCAAACACAAGTTAATACTTCCAATGTACAATGGTCCAGAGCAAACATTTCCATTCCAAAAAGAGAGGTGGTGCCATAGCAAAGAAAGATGGGAAGAAAACAAGACCAAAACCAAGCAGGACAAACAGCAAACCCTGTAGGTCCATGTCTGGTATCTGGGACCCCTGATAAGGTCTTCTGGGTTCCACCACCCTTCCAGCTGTGCTCCCTGGTGCCCTCTCTCATGGGCCAGACCCGGATGAGTCCGATGCTTGTCTCAGCAGATGTTTCAAGGTCCTGGCACCTCTAACAACCTTGGAGTTCCACTATAACTTAGGGATCACCTTCCCAGCTTTGTGTCTCTCCAAACCTCTTATTCAGGCATTACAAGAGTGCCTGGTATTGCTCAGCTTTGGCAGCTCTCTGGAGCTGTAGTCAAATACTCCATGACCCCCTCCATCATTCATTTTTCCTGTCTCCAAAACCAGTAGTATGTAGACATGCCAAATTCTGCCAGCTCGGGATCAAGTCTGGTTGCCCATAGATCGCTGTTGAAGTAGTAGACTCTGTATGCTGACCTTGAGGAACAGGTACTCCTGCACATTCTCCTGTGAAGCCTTTCTTTTCCAAAGAATCCACACTCTCCCTCTGTGATGGTTAGGTTTTGTTGTCAACTTGGATCTTTTTAATTATCTTGGGTGGGTCTCTGAGGATGTTTACAGGAAGGCAGCCTCTCAGCAAGGGGCAGGATGTAAAGAAGCTCAAAGAAGCTAGAAGTAAACATCCTTTCCTGTGTGGGCAGCGCAGGAAGGAAATTCCAGAGACTCAGGAAGCCATTAAGTCTGGGGAAGGGTTGTAAGACCCCACCCTAAGGCTATATAAAGGGGAAGAAATTCTCTCCTTGCCCCCCTGCCTGTTTGCTATTCTGTGTGTGTTGTGGGTGATGGGTTTTTCTCTCTGCTTGGACCTGTGAAAGAGGGCCAGTCTCTTTTGCAGTTATGGAACTTCCCCTCAATCTGTAGTTACAAATAAATACTTTCCTTCCCCAAATTGTGCCTGGTTTGAAGATTCATCCCAGCGGCATGTGGCTGACTGCGACACCCTTGCTAGAGCTTCCGGTGGTTAGGTTTTGTCCCAGAAGGAGCAATAGGCATCCCTTTAATGGTGATCATCCCCTTAAAAATTGCAGATGAAATGGCCATAGCAATGTGCCCATGGCTTTAAGTTTCCCCACATTTCTTTTTATGCCAAACTTCACATTCTTCATATCTTTCTGCCCTGCATTTTGGTCTCTTTCATTAAAGATATTAAATAAGAACAGTTAGGAGAAGCCACATTAGAGACTTAATGCTGTTTTGCCTTGGAATTTCCTCTGCCAAACACATTAGCCTATTACTTCAAAATCCAACTTTGTGCAAGTTCTCAGGATGTGGGCAGAATGCAGTCTTGGCCAGAACATCACATTCACTGCTTCTAGCCCAGTTCTTGACAGAACCCTTGTTCCTCTCTGAAGCATCGCAAGCCAAAGCGTCACAGCCCACATTCCCCTCCATCTTCCAAACTCTCACCAGAATGGCTCAATATGCACTGCTCACAGCACTGTAAAGCCTCTATAGTCCAGAGTTCCAAATCCCTTATAATCCACCTGCAAACCAGTTCCAAAAGACTAAGAACCCCATGGCCAGGTTTACTGAAGTGACAACCCCATTCCTTGGTACCAATTTTTATATCAGTTACTTTCTTGCTGCAGGGACAAAATACCCAAGGAGAAGTAATTTATGAAAGGAAAAGGGTTTAATCGATTTATAGTTCCTGAAAGGTAGAGTTCACCCTGGTGGGGAAGGCATGACAAGGCAGAGCAGGAAGCCAGGATTCACACTGGCCAGGCAGTCAGGAAACAGAAAGAACAGCAAGGGGGAACTAATTGGAATTTTATTCTATCTTTTAATATTTATTTATTTATTTGCAAGCAGAGAGAGAGAGAGAGAGAGATGGAGAGAAGCAGAGAGAGACAGAGAGAGAATGGGAGTGCCAGAGCCTCCAGATACTGCAAATGAACTCCAGATGCAAGGGCTGCTTTGTGCATCTGGCTTTATGTGGGTCCTGGGGAACTGAATCTGGTTCATTAGGCCTTCTCTTTAGTCCCCCATATTGGGATTTTAAAATGATTTGCCATATTACCCCAGCAGATGGTGCTTTATGCAATCATTATTCATGGGCACTAACGACCTCTCACCGAAGCATGTGTATCCTGTCTGTTCTGAATCACAAGCTGACTGACTGCTCCAAACAGCATCGGATCCCACCTTCTCTGGTGCTGGAGCTGCAAATTGGTTGGTCAGGCCAAGTTTTAGGCTGGGTCAGGATTAAGTAGCTTTATGAATGGATGGAGAGCTTTTCTGTCTCAGGGCTCAGTGTTCTGTCTCACTTCTTGTGTTGTCCAGCCGGCTCTCCCACAGGGCTGCTCGGAGGATCAGGTGTGTGCAAAGCCATTTCCAGAGTGGATGCATCTTCTGTTAGTCGGATGATTACACATCCTTTCCTCTCCCTAGAGAAAAGCTGGGGTTCCATTTTCAAAATGGAGAAAATGTATGAGAACATGACGGAATGACCCAGCCCCATAAGGTCAGTTTTTAATTAATTCCCTCCATAAGTATTTATTATAGAATGGACTCCTCTTTGTTTAGCCTCATTAAAATGCTTCAACCTAAATGAGGCAGCAGGCAGACTTCCTTCCAACCAGCTCATGACCTGAGAAGGCCATTATGTTACAGTGTGGAACACACAGTTGTGGCTGGAGGGGCCACAGGCTCTCCCTGGAAAACAAAAAGCAAACAGTACAATGTCAGGTGCAGCCCACTGAAGCCGTGTGGCGAACCTAAAGTGTTTCTGTAACCAAAGAACACAAGTTGGCAGAGTTGGCAGTGGGACAGCCTTGTTTCTTGTGGGCCCAGTCTGAGAAAGAGAAAAAGAGAAGAGAGAGAGAAGAGAGAGAAGAGAGAGAGAGAGAGAGAGAGAGAGAGAGAGAGAGAGAGAGAGAGAGAGAGAGATATTATGGGCATGCCAGAGCCTCTTTTTGCTGCAAATGAACTCCAGACATTTATGCCACTTTGTGCACCTGGCTTTACGTGGGTCCAGGGGAATTGAACCCAGGCTGGCAGGCTTTGCAAGCAATTACCTTTAACCACTGAGTCATCTCCCCAGCTCCACATATTTTGTTTAAATTTAGTATGATAGATAATTCAAGGTATTATCAGAACACTGACAAAAGAGTTTTCCAACAGACCAGGGGAAAATAGAAGTGTTTGAGTTGGGATTTGAAGGATTTCTTTCCAGGTACAGAAGGTATTTTAAACCCAAAGAACATTAAGGCAGATGCATTAATTGTCGCTCCCCTTATCCAGTGACCTTTGGACCATGATCAGTCTGTCTTCTCTGAGAGAGGATAAGCTAACAGAGACAGGAATCACACCTGCATTGTTGCTTGTTATACAGAGTACCAATGCCAGGAGGGGGGAGAGACCGTGCTCTGTAAATATTTGTTGCCGATCACCCCATCCACAGAAGACAGATTGACAGGGGAGTTTCAGGGACCCAGGCTGAGAAAACAATGTTCAAGTATTTGACAGTGCCTGAAGCTGAACTCACTGTTGATTCCCAGAGCTTCTGACCTTGAACATGAATGTCCTCTCTGTGGTCTGAGGACACAGTGAATGTCCTCTCTGTGGTTAAAACAAAAAACAGACAACCGTCCTAATAGTGAACTCATGGAATGTTTTTGGCAGAGTGACATATGACTGACATTTGTTCCTCATCTTTTTAAATTAATTAATTAATTAAATTAATTAATTTTATATTATAAGCAGAGAGAGAGAGAGAGAGAGAATGGGTGCACCAGGTCCTCCAGCCACTCCAAACAAACTCCAGATGCATGCACCGCTTTATGCATCTGTTGTAGAAATACTCAGTGACAAACAGACAAAGCCTTCCCAGCAAGAGGAGAGGGGAGTTTTAATTTTACACCCGGGCCCGGGGCCCAAGCAAAAATGAAGCATTGGCCCCGAACCCCAGTTACAAAGAGATTTTATAGTAGGGCACAGAGATATGTACTGACATTACACATGTAAATTACAAAAACCTAGCAACTCACACATTTACAATGTGTCATGGTTTGATCCAGGTGTCCCCCACAAACAAATGAATTTGTTCTGGGTAATTGATCCACAGCTGATGGCAGTTCTGGAATTAGAACCTCGCTGGAGCTGTGTTGTTGGGGGCGGGCTTATGGGGGTTATAAACCAGCTCCCCCTTGCCAGTGTTTGGCACACCTTCCTGCCGCTGTTTGCAGTGCTGTGGCGGAGGTGATGTCCACCCTCTGCTCATGCCATCGTTTTCCCTGCCAGGATGGTGTCTCCCCTCGAGTCCATAAGCCTAATAAACCCAGTCCTCCACAAGCCGCCTTTGCTTGGGTTCTTTCTGTGCAGCAACAAGAAAGCTGACTGCAACACAATGAGTTTCAGGAAGTTCAGAAATGGTTCTCTCTTACCTCATGCTATGCCACTGAGCATCTGTGGCAAACAAATGTCTGCAGAATGTAACAATGAATACGGGGAAGGGGCGGTGAGCTCATGCTCATTTTGCTATCGAACCCAGGTTGCTAGGCTTTGCAGGCAAGTGCCTTAACCACTGAGCCATCTCTCCAGCCAGCTCCTCACCTTTAAATAGACCTCTTCTTAAATCCAGAAAAATCAATCTCTATCTGACTTTTTTTAAAGACAGGGTCTCATGTATCCCAGCTGGCTTTTACCTCCATATGTAGCTGAGGATGACCTTGAACTCGTGTTCCTCTTGCCTTCACTTCCTGAGTGTTGGGACTATGCCTGCGGTACCAGCAAATTAAAGGAAGAATTATATGTCTGGTTTTAAACAAAATAGATGGGTTATTAATTTTTAAAAATAAGTATTCTTTGAGCTTTTTTCATTTATTTTCTTGCGTGTGTGTGTGTGTGTGTGTGTGTGTGTGTGTGTGTGTGTGTGTGTGCACATGACAGGGCCTCTTACCTCTGAAAACAAACACCAGATGCTTGTACCACTGTTCTACATCTGGCTTACATGGGTGGCTTGGGACTTGAACCTGGGTCTGTAAGCTCTGCAAACAATCACCTCTGACCCGAGAACATCTTTCTAGCCTCCAAGCTAGTAGTAAAAACACATTTGAAAGTGTTTTCTTCTTTATTTGTTAGTTATCTAAGATCATATTTAACTTTTTTCTCAACATTCTATTATGAAAATCTTCAAACATATGGAAAAGTTGAACCCCTCCCCACAGACTAGATTCTGTAATTGACAATAAAAAACGAGTGTTTTGGCCACTTCTCCAAGCCTGGGGGGAGCAGAGGGAAAGCGAAGGAATGAAGTCCCTGGGTGGTCTTGGGTGATGACTGTTTTCAGATGCCTGCCTATTTGTGGAACTCAGGGGGAAGTTTTCCGACACTAATTTTAGCTCATCTAGGGAGAGAATTTGCTCCACTTCTCGTCTGAATAAGCAAACACTGCCATGCTTCAGGCCCTCCACACTAGGCTCTGGGTGGCTTTTGATGGGAGATACTTGGCCAGCACAGAGCCCCGCTTCACCAGCCAGCAGATGGCGCTGCTCCAAGCCACGGTCTCCAACCACCTAGCCAGGGGTCCCCAAATTTTGCACCCCTGCATCATCCCAGCTGTGGTCCGGCTATGAGATGTTCTCATCCCAAACTAGGGAGCAGCAGAAGCTGCTCCAGGAAATCTAGACTGTCTCCTGCTGAGCCCCATCCACCACCGTTTTTCAGCATCTTGAAACTGTGGGGGGCTCTCAGTGGAAACCCCATTTTGTTTTGTTTTTGTGTTTGGAAATCACACCATCGTTTGGTAACTGGAAAAGACCATTTTTCTTGCTTCCTTTTTTTCTCTCCTTCCTACATTTGCTTTTCCTTCCCCAAACATTCCATCTTGTTCCCAAGTCATTGGGATTTGAACAGCAGTAATTATGGGTTTGGTAGGATGTTTTCACAAACTGGAAACTTGTTTTAAAGAAGAGTTTGTTTTATTTATCTATTTTATATTTATTTAAATATATTTTATTGTTGTTGTTTGTGGTGCTAGGAATCAAACCTAGGACCTTGTCCGTACTTGGAAAGTGCCTTATCACTGAGCTACAACCCTATTCCCCAGCCCTAATTATTTATATATTCCAGATGAGCAACGACATAGTAGAAGGAAGATAGAGCTAGAAGAACAAAAGATGAGCTGTGATTTGTTCTGAGGTCTGCTTTTTTCCTTAATCAAGGGTATGGGGTGTGCGCTGGATTTATAAGTGATCTAGAACTCAGGCTGGCCTCGAACCCACATCGGTCCTCCTACCTCTGCCTCTGTGTTTAAAGGCCTGCACCAGCATGTCTGATAAAAAGTATTTTTATGGGCTGGAGAGATGGCTCAGCTGTTAAGGCACTTGCCTCCAGTGCCTAAGGCCCCGGGTTCAATTCCCCAGGACCCATATAACCCAGACCCACAAGGTGGTCGCCCTGGTGCATTCTCTCTCTCTCTCTCTCTTTCTCTCTCTCTCTCTGCTTGAAAATGAATAAATAAAATATTGAAAAAGTATTTTTATTTATTTACAAGAAAGAAAGAGAGAGAGAAAGCTCATGGGTGTTCCAGGATCTCTTGCTGCTACAAATGAACTCCAGACACATGTGTCACTTTGTATATTTGGCTTTGTTTGGGTTCTGGGGAATCAAACCCAGACTATCAGGCTTTGCTAGCAAAAATATTTAACCACTCAGCCATTTCTCCGGCTCAAAACTATGAGATTGTGACCACATATTTACCTATTCTACATGATTTTACATTTTTTAAAAAGGTGAATTTAAAAAAAATTTATTTATTCATTTTTCAAGGAGAGAGAGAGAGGAAGAGAGAGAAAGAGAGAGAGAGAGAGAGAGAGAGAGAGAGAGAGAGAGAGAGAGAGAGAGAGAGAGAGAGAGAGAGAGAGAGAACACACCAGGGCCACCAAGTGCCTTATCCGCTGAGCCATCTCTCCAGCCCTGATTTTACGTTTTATTAGTGTATATTAAGCATACACAATATGGGTTTAATTATGCCACTTGCAGTAAGTACACAGTACATTTGTGCCATAGTCACCCTGATTTCCCTGTTTGTCCGTCCGCTGCTAATCCACCTCCTCTTCCCAAGGATTCCCTTTATCCGTCCATGTCTGTGGATGTGTGTGACCCTGTGAATTTCATCAGGGTTGCTGATAGCAGCATGGGCACGTGATCAGTGGCTGTACCCTGAAGAAAGCCTCCCTCTTTCTCCTGTCCCGGTTAGGGGTGCAATGAGCTCCTCCCACTGCCACGATGGGGTGCCCATGCATGGGGTGGATCTCGTGCCGTGCAGGCAGGAACAGCTGCTGGGAATCAATCAAGACTGACACATGCACGTCATCTCCAGAAATCATCTTTCCACTTACTCTGCATTCAATATGGCTACTTCATCCATGATGTCCCTGGGCCTTGGGGTGGGAGCTCTCGATGTCCCAAACACTCGGAAGTCATTTATTTTCAGCACTTCCATCGTGTGGTGCTCTGTAGTCACCGCTGACTCCATAGAGAGTCTACATTTGGAGAATGAGGAGAGAGAGTATGATAATTACAGATCTAGATGACAACCGATATCCTCAACCCAATTGGTCCTCAAAGATTGAGCTTCACTGATGTGCAGGAAAGGGACCCATGGCTAATTTCACTTGGTCACTGTGCGCTGATTTGCCTGGAACAGGGAGGGATTCTAGCCCATTCCAGCTTAGACTTGAAAGCCCTCACAGCCCAGAGCTGAACTTCAAGGTCCTAGACTGCAGATCGCTCCAAGCACCACACGGGGCTGCTAGAGAGCAACAGAAGAGTCAAGAAAGTTGAAACCACCATCTCCTTGGTCCACAGCTTCAGGCTCTTGTCTTGAAACAGATGCTTTCTTCCTGGTATGATGTTACTTAGCGGATATGGCTTGGGTGGGCTTAGCATTATTACACCACCCCTTCAAGTCTTCTCTGTGGTTTGAAGGGAGGCCTAACACATTGTCCTATTGTTCAGCTTCTTGAAGGTCATCTAAGTCAAGAGATAGAGGGAAAGAAGATGGCAGGCCCTTGTATCCTCAGGGAACCTGCGAGCACATCAGGCATCTTTGAGTCAAGCCTCTGTCCAAGGATGTGCTGGTGGGTAATCGGATTTCAGACAGTGCCGCTGTCTCCAGATGCACCTGACCCTCTGGACAGCTTCCCCAGAGGTCTTGGGTGGGATGCAGCCTTTACTCATGGCTTTGGTATGGGAACCTTGAAGGGACAATTCCCCCATGTGATTCCCAGCCCCCTGTGCACTCCCTGAAGAGCCTGAGGAGATGTTTACAGTCTGAAGGATTCTACCTCCCATAAGCTCCTTTTGAAAAGAGCCCGACACTTAATCCCAGTCCACTTTTCTAAGGTCACCAGTTGTCCCCATAGATGGCTGTCCAGGATGTCCAAGGCCTGGGAAAACTTTACCTGTGAAGTCCATTAGAATATCACACCCAAAGCCCTTAACAGCCCTCCTCAAAGCTTCCCACTGTGGACATGATTTCCGATTTCAGAGAAGTCTGTTCAGTCTGTTGGCTCACTGCTGAACGAAGGCTCAGTCAGGTCTACGTTCCCTCCAGCTTTCCTTACAAACCTGAAGTCAGAATTCTAGTGGTGGATAAAGGGAACTGGTAATACCGTGGTGTGTGGTGTGTGTGTGTGTGTGTGTGTGTGTGTGTGTGTGTGTGTGTGTGTGTGTGTGTACACAGGAATTCTTCTCCCAAAATTTTGTGAAAGGATTTTGGATTGAATGGGGCATATACCCTTGCAGCTAAGAGGCCTGTGCTTTCCAAATTTGGAAATATCTCAACCTTTGCAGTCACTCAGTTACAGTTGCTTGATTGAAGTTACAATGGAAAACTATTGGTTTTTGACGGGAAAGGCATACAAATTTATTATCGTGCAAAATGGGGAAAATCAATCCGTTGGTTGATTCCTGTCTGGCTCAACACAGTCCTAAAATTTACATCCTTCTTCTTCTTCAAGGGCGGAGGGACCAAGAATTCCAGAAGAGTAAATGTTACCATCTTAGTGTAGTCACGAAAGCTTTGAGAAGGGACCCCAGGTAGCTTTCTTCTTCAGTGGGTTTGGCTTTTGGACAGATAAGGGAACTTTGCAGGGTGTCCCTTCCCGTCTTGAGGGTCAGAGGGACTGAGCTTGTGAGGCAAATCTAAAGCTCTTGGTTAAGTTGTTCAGGATGGGGCTGAGGGTGTGGCTCAGAGCCTGCTTCTAATGAGCAAGACCCTGACTTTGATCTCCAGCATGGCCCAAGGAGAAAAACCAAAACAGAAACACACTCACAGACACACACACACACACACACACACACACACACACACACACACAATCAAAACCAAAGATAGCACATATGAACATGCCAGACCTAGCTGCACAGACCTGTAATCCCAGCAGAAGTAGAAGGATGGCTGCAAGTTTGAGGCTAGCCTGGTCTACATATCAAATTCCAGGTCAGGGCTGTATAGTGAAGCCTTGCTAAAACACAAAAAGTTTGTTTTGGGCTCTGGGCATGTCGCTTAGTTGGTAGAGGGCTTAAGTAGCATGTACAAACCAGCACCACATGAACCCCCGATGGAGGTGCGCATCTGTAACCCCAGCATTTAGGGAGGTAGAGACAGGCTCATGGAAAATTTGCGGTCATCACTAGCTTTATAGTGAGTTTGAGGCCAGCCTAGGCTATATGAGACCTTGTTTCACTAAACAAACAATAAGAACAAAGCAAAAAAAGTTAAATTGTTGTTGTTCAGATCCTGCTTGTTTTGTTAAGAAGCAGGCTCCCACTTTACCCCAGGCTGGCCTCCAGCGCCTCCCTTAACCTCCACACCCAGCTCATCTGTCTTCTTCTTCTTTTTTTTAATAAGATTCAAACCTTTTTTTTAAATTTTTATTTTATTTATTCATTTTCAAGCAGAAAGATACAGAGAGAGAGAGAGAGAGAGAAAGAGAGAGAGAGAGAAAGCCACCTTGTGGGTCTGGCATATGTGGGTCCTGGGGAATTGAACCCAGGGCCTTAGGCACTGGAGGCAAGTGCCTTAACCGCTGAGCCATCTCTCCAGCCCCAGCTCATCTGTCTTCTTATTGCTTCCTTGGTGGTCTTTCTTGAGGCCAGTCCCTCCATGCCTGTTCCTCTGTATGGTGCTTGGGGCAGCACACAACGTCTGTTCCTTCAGGGAGTCAGTCCTTAGCTCAAAGCACCTGCTGACGTCCTCGCCCTCATTTACGGCAGCACCATGACAGACTAAGCAATTATCCCATAGGTACTTCCCAGTAATAATCAGGGCTGCAGGCAGAGAGACAGGGATGGGACAGAGGAGGGACCAGAAGGACCCTAACAAGGTGAGTTCATATCAAGGAAAGAGTTCTTTTTCTCAATCCCATCCTTCAGTACCCTTCCTGCCTTATATGAAACAAAGAAATGATATAAACCCAGCATGAGACAAACTCAGGGGAAACATGTTATATATTTTTATTATTATAATTTGTTACTTATTTGCAAGAAGACAAAGAGAGAGGAGAGAGAGAGAGAGAGCGAGAGAGAGAGAGAGAGAGAGAGAGAGAGAGAGAGAGAGAGAGAGAAGGGGCACACTAGGGCCTTTTGCCGCTGCAAACAGACTGTAGGTGAACAGGCCACTTTATGTACCTGGCTTTATGTGGGTGCTGGGGAATGGGGGACTTGAACCTGGGCCATCAAGCTTTGCAAGCAAGTGCCTTTAACCGCTGAGCCCCTGAAACATATTTTTAACTGACTGTGGACCCTTTGGGCTGCCTCCTCGGAGCTCCCGAGTTTAGCAAAGCAATCAGGGTTTCTCTGCTTTGCTCTCTTTTTCCTGCTCGTTTTCCCACCCTCACATCTGTTTTCCTTGGCTGCTCTTCTGGGGCTGGTGCAGCTCAGGGCTCCACGTGCCAAGCTAAGCTGCCACTGTTCCTCTTCCTTAAGCTCGTGAACCGGGCCATCGTGAGTAGCTGCAGCGTTGCCCCTGTGAGATGCGGCCTGCCAGGGACTCAAGGTTTGCAGAGGGCCAGCAGAGCGGAAGGGGTCCGAGGGAGCCACCTTGTTGTCTTTATTCTCTGTGCGCTGGAGGTCGAGGCCAGAGCCTGAGGCATCGAAGCATTGGCTCACTAGTGAGCTCGGCTCCCAGCACTCAGGAGCCCAGCCTTAAATTCCATTGATGGAAATACATAAAAAGAGCATTTTGAAAATATTTCTTATTTAATTTTATATAAATTATAACACTTTATGCCCTCACCCCAGCTCCTGTTACCCTGGAGGCCCTCCGCAGTGGGGTGACTGGTATTCACTGTGGGGACTGTGCCTCCCCACTCTGGAAAAGAGAAGTTTTTTAAAACTGTTTTATTTGGCATGTACACACACACACACACACACACACACACACACACACACACACACACACACCAGGGACACTGAGGAGGTGAGGAGAGCTCTGAGGAAGCTGGCATGTGGCACACCCCGTGGTACAGCTGTGACATCAGTCACGACTCCCACCCTCAGCATCTGTTGACAGCCAAGCACTGACTTATGTCCTCTAGATTTGGCCTGGGAGCCCTGACAATGGTGCCGGCAGGGACTCCATTTATGGGGGTTCTCCTGGCACAGCTGGGATCACCCTGCCTTGCCCACACAGGAGCAGGAGACGGGCAAAGACGACATCATGTGAGAATCCGTGAGCCTGCGCAGGGGCTGGAGGATGGGCATTGGTGGATCCCACCTCATGCCAGGCTTCCCTGAACAGGTGAATGATCCCAGGCGGGGAAGATCTTCAGAGAAGGTTCCCTCCTGGGCCACAGCTGCAGGTTGGCCACAAGAGGGAAGCATCACACCGAGCTACTCCCTGGCCCACCTGCTCTTTGTTCTGGCTTTCTGTTGTCATCCAGGCCTGGAAGGCAGGTGAGGGCCTGGAAGCTGCTGATCAGCCAAGAGCTGGTTCTGTCCATCCTGCATCTGGAACCAGCCGTGGCACGAAGAGTGACTCTGTGAATGGTCATTGCCAGCGATGTCAGAATTTTTTTTGTTTTTTGAGGTAGGGTCTCGCTCTAGTCCAGGCTGACCTGGAATTCACTATGTAGTCCCAGGCTGGCCTTGAACTCATGGGGATCCTCCTAGCTCTGCCTCCCCAGTGCTGGGATTAAAGGCGTGTGCCACCACGCCCGGCTCGATGTCAGAATTTTAAAAAAATATTTTATTTTTATTTATTTATTTACAAACAGAGAGAGATGAGAGACAGGCAGAATGGGCGCCCCAGGGCCTCTAGCCGCAGGGGAAACCAACTCCAGATGCATGCGTCACATTGTGTATCTAGCTTTACATGAGTCATTAGGCTTTGCAAGCAAGAGCCTTAACCACTGAGCCATCTTTCCAGCCCCAAATGTTTTTATTTATTTATTTACAAGCAGAGAGAAAGGTAGAGAGAAGGGAGACAGACACACTCAGTCTTGTTTTCCCTGGGCACTATCCAGGATTTGGAGTTATCATCTGCTACAAAGTTGCAAATGATCTGAGCTTTGATAGAAAGTAAATGCTGAGAGCCTGCTGGTTTTAAGAAGAACAATCACTTGAACTCCTTACTATTTTCATGAATTCTACTCAAAGTGATTTACTTCTTTTTCCTTCCAAATTAATTCATGAATAAGAATCAACTCCTCGACAGTCCCAGTGGCCTTGTGGCTTGATACACTCACTAGCCACACAGAGGTTTCATTGCCGAATCATCGACCTGTATTTGTAAAACTTGAAATGTGAGCTGGTCTCTGGGACCCCAAAGAATCGAAGTAGTGCTTCATTCTGGAGGGATATAACTTTATTTTAAAACTGAAAGAATAAGCTAAATAGTTTTACTCTTTTAAAATAAGCGATCCAATTTAGGGTAGTATGGAATCTATGCATGAATTTTCAAGATAAAACCTAATTGATGTACAAGAATTGACGAGCTTATTTTATGATGTGCACAGAACACAGGGCCGTGTGTCCACTCTTGATCGATTGGGAGATTATTTAAAGACCATCACCAACCATATGGAGAAGATGCACAGGGGAGAGGAGGTGCCACTTGAATTTTAATGGGAAGAATGAGAATTGGAGGTGTTGGGTCGATGGTCACAGAGAAGCATATCTACAGTTATATTTTAATCTTTTTTGGTTTTTTTCGAGGTAGGGTCTCACTCTAGTCCAGGCTGACCTGGAGTACACTATGTAGTCTCAGGGTGGCCTTGAACTCACGGCAATCCTCCTACCTCTGCCTCCCAAGTGCTGGGATTAAAGGCGTGCGCCACCACGCCCGGCTTTTTTGTTTGTTTTTATATTTTAATCTTTACAAAATTTTAAATACTTTATTTGAGATGAAAGAGAAAGAGAGAGAGAGAGACAAAGACAGAGAGAGAATAGGTACACCAGGGCTTCTTGCCACTGCAAATGAACTCTGAACGCATATATCACTTTCTTTATGTAATTATTGACACGTCAAACCTCAGCCCAGCAGGTTTTGCAAGCAAGTGCCTTTAACCACTGAGCTATCTCCTCAGCTGCAAGCTTATTTTTATTCTTGAGACAAGGTCTTGCGAGGTTGGTCTTGAATTTGCCATCCTCCTGCCTTGGATTCTAGGTGCTGGGATTCCAGGAGTGTGCAGCCATGCCTGGCTAATCCCCAGATCTTCTGGTGGGTGTTTCTGGGACAGAGCTCCTGACCAAAGGCGTGATGGATGAGAAAGGCTTATGTTGGCCATCTCAATGGCAAGTTTCATCATGGCTTGTCGAAGTAGAGACTCGACATCACATTCTGCCCCAGCAGCCAACGGGGAGCAACAAGAGCTGAGCTGAGCTAGCACAGGCCAAAGAGCCTCGAGGTCCATCCCAGTGACTCACCTTCAGCAAGGCTCAACCTTCCAACTTGCTCCAGCTGGGGATTGAGTATGAGGCTTCTCACAGACACAGGAGACTATGGGGGACACTTTACATTCTAACGACCACAGTGGGGTTTGCCCTCATTTGTGTGAGCCTCATGCCATCTTGTTGTTGTTATTGTTTTGGTTTTTCAAGGTAGGGTCTCGCTCTAGCCCAGGCTGACCTGAAATTCACTATGCAGTCTCAGGGTGGCCTTGAACTCACGGTGCTCCTCCTACCTCTGCCTCCAGAGTTCTGGGATTAAAGGCGTGTGCCACCATGCCCGGCTAATGCCACCTTTTGAGGCAGGTTATTTAGGTGGATGAGGAAGGATGCCTCCTCTTTTCAATACTGACTGCATCTGGTTTAGTCTTAACCGTCATTTTTATTTCAGTTTCCAAGGGTCCAGGGAGCAGCCTGCTGTGGCCTTGTAAGCACCCCACAAGAACCCCAGTTCATGTTCTGTAATGGAGTTTCTCTGAGAAGAAAATGTTGGGAGATAAATGTCTGGCAGGTCTGAGGGTGTCACTCCTAGCAGGAATGTGGGTTAATGGTAGCAAGAGGGTGACAACGGAGGTAATTAGGAACTTGGGAGTTGGGAAGAATCATTGAGAACTCACGATCTCGTCATTGACTGTCTCTGCACTTTCCCTAAACAGACCCGGTTGTGTGGAGGGAAATGTGGGACTCAGAGGAACTGAAGCAAAGTTGGACCCCAGAGCTCAGGACATGTTGACTCACTACATTCTCCCATATTAATACAAGAGACCCCATAATCAAGAGATGTTAGAGTGTGGGTACCCTAGAAAGAACTCTTTTGGCCCAAAATAAAGGGCGAAAAGAAGCCTACTTCCTCAGAAACCAGCATGGTCAGAAGACAGAATTCTGTTGCTGGACTAGTCAGGGGTTCTGAACATTGACTGGTTTCACTGGGTCCAAGAGCCCTGAAAATACTGATGCCCAAGTCTCACCACCAGTGTGTGACTTTACTTACACGGGATGGTGCTTGGCCACTGGGATTTATTTTTTTTTGTTGTTATTTTTATTTTTATCTTTATTGCCCAAAATTAGATACATCGATTGAGTAAATATTGTGCTTATATTCCCATTTCCCTCCTCCCTGTCCCCAATCCCCTGGGTATCCTCCTCGGTGGGCACACTGGATCAATCCATGTGGCAAGGGGTTATGGATAGCACAGGAGGCAACAAGGTTGCCCCTCCCTTTATGAATTGTAGCTGAGGGGGATAAGCCCACTGGGATTTAAAACAAAACAAGCATAGACCATCTCAGTGACCAGCTGATGTTGGGACAATTGAGACAGAAGACCTAAGGGAAAGAGGGAAGAAACTGAGGGGAAGAGACAGGTTTTGCATCAGGGATTCTAGAAGTCTGATCACAGAGCCTTTCCTGACCTCATCCTGAGTTCTCCTTTGACACTGGGCAGAGGGTATTTTGAAGGAAATATATTAGGGAAAGGCCGGGATTCCATGGCATCTCTGGAAAGTGGGTGGGCACAGGGTGGAGGAGCCTTTTGCTGGTGACTGGCTTCCTTGTGTCTTGGGTCCAACAGCAACTGTGGCTCATTGACTCCCTCGCAACCTGAGCGTTGGATGCAGAGCTGGTGTTCTTGAAGTTCTGTGTCTTTCTGGATGGCTTTCCCCTCCCTTCCTCTTCTGGGCTCTTTGCCCATGGTACCCTCCAGCCCAACCTCCTATTTCCCTCCAATTCTGCCATTTCTCGGGCCTAAAAGGAACACAAGGGAACAGTTTCTTTGACATAAAAATATCATGGGGAATATGATGGGTTCATGAGAGACATGAGAGAGAATATTCTAGAGAGATATTTTTCAAACCCTTTGGCCATGATTCTTCTAGATGGTTTCCTCTGTGTCCAGGCAAACGTGGGGAGTGCACAGGGCATTAGCACGCTTGTGAGATTCACACTGTTCTTGGTGGAGTAAGTGCTCTGAGATCTGAGAGAAGAAGTATTTGCTTCTCATTACCCATCACATGACCACAGGTTGTTATTATTTTCTGCCTAACTCGTCAGCCTCTTGCCTCTTTCTCATGACATACTTTTGGGAAACTGCCCCAGAAACTACAGTCATTGGCTTCATTCACAAAGGACAAAGGAGACAGCTGCACCCTGTACTCGTGAAGTGGGCAAGAGCTTTGGGTGAGGCCCTGGCCTCTCCTTGTCAAGGTGCCCTTTTCCCACCCCCTCTGCTTCCTGTTGCCATGACGATAGGCCTGGAGAGTGAGGACCAAGCCTCCTATTTCCTTCCTACCCCCCTTTGTGTCTAGAAGAGAGCCAAGCATGCAGGAGGGGATGGTTTGCAGCATTGGTTGATTGATGGAGAGCAGGGAGCTTCATTCAGACCACCTGCAGGTGGACTGGGTAGAAAGAGAAGACCTGTGACCCCACGGCTCACTTCTCTATATCTAGTAGGGGAGTTAGGCAAGGGGGTGGGGGCTAGAAGGGCTGGGAGCTCACAGCTTTGGCAGCGCCTGGTTTTTGTTTTTGTTTTTTTAAAGCTATGATCACAAATGAGGACTGGGGAAGGGCACCCCGAAAAAGAAAACATTCTAATATCTTGGTATGTCTGGTTCAGGGGTGAGATTTTCTTTGGCTGTGTTGCTTATTTCTTATAATGATGTTGTTGTTTCCAATAAGTTGTTTTCTTTGAAGTTGGAGAAGGAAGTCCTGGGTTCCACTGTCTCTAAATGGTGGCTGTAGTTTCATAGTCTCAGTTCAGCACACAGGGCCTGTCACACATCCCAACAAGGTATTGGGAGTCTCTCTCTCTCTCTCTCTCTCTCTCTCTCTCTCTCTCTCTCTCTGTTTGGTTTTGTTGAGGTAGGCTCTCACTCTAGCCCAGGCTGGCCTCAAACTTAAGGTGACACCAACCTCAGCCTCCTGAGTGCTGGGATTAATGGTGTGTGACACCACGTCAGGCCCCACAAGACATTCGAGATCAGGTTGCTGACAGGTAGAAGGTTTGAAATGGAGGTGTGTCTAAAACATCTGGCTTCCTAATTGCCATATCGGATGCCTCACGAGTAGTGTCATTTCTAAATTCAAACACTCTGAGACCATTTTGGATAGCCATGGGTGAAGCCTTGAGGATCTGTATATTTTCTAAGTTGAACTCACATGCTAAAAAAACCAATCTATTTATTGCCATAAAGTCAAGAGTAGCCTTCTCAGAGTTAAAACTTTTAAAAGCACAGGCAGTATATTCAATGTTTGAGGACATGAAAGATCCTGTTATTTTCAGCCTTCTCTTCTGCTCGGCCCGGGCTTGGGCTCCGGCTCTCTGAATGGAAGGTCTGTGGGCATCTGCGGGATGCCAGCTCAGTGGCCTGGAAGCTGCACACTACCAGCTTTGTCTTCTAGGCACCAGAGGAGGCTTCCCAGGGCCTGAAAGGACAGATGCTTGAAGCGTGAGCTCGTGGAGTTTCATTTAAATCAGCTGGTTCTTATCTTCTTAAGTGTGGAAGAAGGAGCATTATTAGAAGTGAAGCAGGAGTGTGTGATGGGCTGACACTTGGACAGTATCCGCTATGTTCGGAGAACTTGATCTCCAAATATCAATTGCTATGTATTTATAGCAACTTAAGAATCCATCTGTAGGTAATGATTTCTATGCGGATGCTTCTCGGCTTTCAATGGGGTTACATCCCAACGAGCCCACCACAAACCAAGATGGTTGTCAAACGTACACTTAGGCATGACAGCTTAGACTAACCCTACTTTAAATGTGCTCAGAACACTTACACTCACCTACAGCTGAGGAAAATCACCTAACATAAAGCCCATTTTTAAGTAAAATGTTGGGCTGGAGAGATGACTCGGTGGTTAAGGCATTTGCCTGCAAAGCCCAATGAGGCAGGTTTGATTCTCCGGTACCCACGTAAAGCCAGATGCAAAAGGTGGCTCATGGGCTGGAGAAATGGCTCAGTGGTTAAGGCACTTGCCTCCAGTGCTTAAGGCCCCGGGTTCAATTCCCCAGTACCCACATAAACCAGACCCACAAGGTGGTGGCCCTTGTGTTTTCTCTCTCTCTCTCTCTGCTTGAAAAATGAATAAATATTAAAAAAAAGGTGGCTCATGCACCTGGAGGTCATTAGCAGCAGCTGGAAGCCACGCAGGTGCGCCCTTTTTCTCTGTCTCTCTTTTCTCTGTCTCTCTCTACTTGCAACTAACTAAATAAAAATATCTAAAAAATAAAACTAAATAAATAAAATGTTGATGATTTCAGGAAATTTGTTTAGCACTCTGCTGACAGTGAACAGCAGCATGGCTCCACGGTCCTCTCTAGCACTGCTAGAAAGCCCCAAAGCCTTGAGTCGACCATCAAAGTAGACCAGGCACTGCGGCGATGGTTATCTACACACCACATAGACATCTGTTCCAGAGACTCATAGGAGTATCTATCACTTTGGATTTATACACCTCGCTTTATTCTAATGTTACGCCGGGCTTTTAATGCTGAGAAAGGAGAAGCCAAAAGTGGGAGATGGCCAGGGCCGCCTGAGTCACAGGGCAGGCGAGCTGTGGGGCCCTCTCCCCAGTCCAGGTCTGTGTGGCCCCAACATGTTCTTTGCACCCCACCTGCAGAGCCTCTTCAGTGTCACGGGCTAGACAGGAACAAGGCTGCAAGCATGGGCCAGCAGGCAGGACCACCATCCCAGCCTCCCGCCAGAAACTCCCCATCTGAAACCCTGCTTTGCTGTCATAGCTTCCCACCCTTGGGTGCGTGTGTGCTCCTGCACCCCCGCTGCCTCTTTCCAGGACCCCCTCTCCTTTCCGCTCAGATTCCCGCTTTCCCTTCCATCTTTAAAGCTCCTGTCTCTTAATACAGCCACCTTCTTCGGTTACCCTTCCGTCCTCTCTGTCCCGCAATGGTGCCTTCTAGCAGCCTCCTCCCAAGCCACGAGACTCAGGAGAAAACCTCATAGATCAGTGTCACTTCATCAATGCCATCTTGTCCAGTAATCTCGGTGCCACTAACCTTCCTGTGTCTTCCTAATCAGCTTCCTGTCCCTTGCTCTGCAGACCCCTGACCTACCTCCCCTACTCCCCCACCCCCTCGCTCTAGCTAACAGCTTAGCTTTACACTCACACAAGAAAACACAGTCTATCCATGAGGAACATGACATCTTCCTACCATGCAGCTCACAGACCTCCCGTGCCTCTAGACTCAGCCTCCCCACACCCCATCCATGTCCCCCACCCGTCATAGAGGACAAAGCGGCTGTCAGTCCGCACATGGCCCATCCCTCAGTCTGCTTTCAATCCACCCTCCACATCTTCTCAGAAACCTTGTCCTATGGGCTGTGCCTCTGTTTCTCCTTTTTAATGTATAGATGTGTGTGGTGTGCATAGGTGTGTATATGTTCATATGCGTTTGGGTGTGGAATGTCTTTATCAATCACTCTTCACTTTATTTTTTGAAAAAAAATTTTTTTTTGGTTTTTCGAGGTAGGGTCTCGCTCTAGTCCAGGCTGACCTGGAATTCACTATGTTCTCAGGGTGGCCTTGAACTCATGGCAATCTTCCCACCTCTACCTCCTGTGTGCTGGGATTAAAGACGTGTGCCACCATGCCTGGCCCACCTTATTTTTAAAGAACATTATTTATTTATTTATTTGGAGAGAGAGAGAGAGAGAGATTGAGAGAGAGGAGAATGGGCATGTCAGGGCCTCCAGTTGCTGCAAAGGAATCCAGATGTATGCACCACTTTGTGCATCTGGCTTTACTGGGGAATTGGACCCAGGTTTTTAGGTTTGCAGGTAAGTCCCTTAGCTGCTAAGATATCTCTCCAGCTCTCTTCATCTTATTTTTAGATGCTTCTCACTGAACCTGGAACTCACCAATTCATCTTGACTAGCTGGCCAGAAGTGCCAGGGATCCTCCTGTCTCTGTAACCCTAGGATTACAGGAGTGTGCTTCCCTGCCTGGATTTTATGTGTGTGCTGAGGATTTACACACTCAATCATCTCCTCAGCCCTCTACTAGGCTGGTTTTTTTTTTTTTCTGTTGATATATGTCCCATTTTTCCCCAATTAAACAAACAACAACCCAAGTTTAGTAAATTCCCATATTTCAAGCCGGGCGTGGTGGTGCACGCCTTAAATCCCAGCACTCGGGAGGCAGAGATAGGAGGATTGCGGTGAGTTCAAGGCCACCCTGAGACTACATAGTGAATTCCAGGTCAGCCTGGACTAGAGGGAGACCCTACCTCGAAAAACAAAACAAAAAAATTCCCATATTTCCATGTGATTGCCCCATTTCTAATTTAGTTACTAATAATTTTCTCCTCTCATTGTGACTACCTCTCATGGAACCCAGGTATTCAACCCATCCCCCATCGCTCCATCAAAATGGTGTGTGTATTAATTGAAGTTCTTCAGAAAGAACTAAGAGAGAGAGAGAGAGAGAGAGAGAGAGAGAGAGAGAGAGAGAGAGAGACTCAGGAAAACTAGTCATGCATTTCTCATGCAAACCCGAAGGTGTGAGAACCACAGGCTGGTGGTGTCTGTTCTGGTTCAAGTCTAAAGGCTGAGAACCAGGAGAAGATTCCTCTTGGGCTCAAGCAGAGAGCAAGGCTGCCCTTCCTCCACCTTTCCTTCTGTCCAGACCCTCCCTGGCCTGGAGGACGCCCTCCTGCCTTGGGAAGGGTGACTGTTTTTATTCCACTTACGATTCCAATGCTCTTTTCCTCTGGAAGTGCTCTCACAGACGCGGGGATCAATGTCTCCCCCGCTGTCTGGCATCCTTTAGTCCAGTCCAGTTGGCAGATGAAATTAACCATCAGAACCTTGCCAAAGGCACCGAGGACTTCTGCATTATTAGCTACCCGGGAATATTTTTTCGGTTTGCATCTGACTCAACTCAGAATTTTTTTTTGACTACAGTCTCTCTTTAAAATACTCACAATTTTCATCTCTTTCCCAGTCTCTTCCTCCTCTTCTTTTTTTTCTCCTCCTCCTCCTTCTTCCTTCTCTTGCTCTTCTTGGTGCTTCCTCATGATACCATTTATTTTCACTTTTTAATTGATGATTTCCTTACATTCAGACAACCTAACCTGATCATAATTCCCTCCCATCAACCTCCTTTCCCCGCTCCACTGAATCCCGTTTGCCAACTGGTCTCTCTTCTACTCTGATGGCAGGTTTTTCTCCTACGATGCAGGTCTTGTGTAGATAGCATCAGCCACTGTGAGGTCATGAAGACCATGGCCACTTTTTGTCAGGAACACTGTATTCAAAAACCCTCCTCCCCTTTGGCTCTTAATTCTTTCTGGCACCTCTCCCACAATGGTCCCTGAGCCCAGGAGGGTGTGATAGAGGTGTCTCTCTAATGCCGAACACACCACTGTCACTCTTCTTAGTACTTTGGTGACTTTTGAGTCACCCCAGTGGTCACCACCATCTGAAGAGAGAGGTTTCTCTGACGAAAAGTGAGAGTAGCATTAATAGATAGGGCATAAATATTTAGAGGGCAGTTTGGTGGGCATAATATATCCCACCAGCACGCAGACAGCAGTCATGGTTTCCTCACTAGAGATTCCCATAATTCAATTCTCTAAGACCTCTTTTAAGAAATTTTTAGGGCTAAGGAGATGGTTCAGTGGTTAAAGGTGCTTGCATTCACAGCCTGCCTGTCTGAGTTCAATTCCCCAGTGCTCACGTAAAACCAGATGCATTAAATGACCCATGCATCTGGAGCTTGTTCTGGTGTGCCTCTCTCTCTCTCTCTCTCTCTCTCTCTCTCTCTCTCTCTCTCTCTGCAAATAAATAAACAATTTAAAAGAACTTATTTAGTGTGGGTATGCAGGTATGTATACCACGGTGTGCATGTGGGGGTTCAGAGAACAGATTCGAGGTGTCTGTGCTCTACCTTCTTTGAGACAGGGTCTCTCGCTACTACAAATGAACTTGCAGACTGCAAACGAATGTCCAAAGAGAATGTCCTGGCTTTCATTCTATTGCTGCTGGTAGGTGTGCATTGTAAAGCACCAGAGACTCATGTGGGCATTCCTCCAAAAGAGGCTATTTTATTTTTAATTAGTTAATCAATCAATTAATTTACAAGCAGAGAGAAATAGAGAGGAGAGAGACAGGAAGATAATGGGTGTGCCAAAGCCTCCAGCCACTGCAAATGAACTTCAGATGTATATGCTACTTTGTGAATCTGGTTTTATGTGGGTCCTGGGAAATCAAACCTGGGTCACAAGACTTTGCAGGCAAGTACCTTAACCACTGAGCAATCTCTCCAGCCCTAAAAGGCTGTTTTAAACAGAGGAAAATTTTATTTGAGAAGCTATTGACCCCTAAAGCAGAGGGGTAAAGTAGTCAACTCCAACATGAGAGAGTCTGGCACTGTCTCTCTGATTTTGAAACTATCATTTCAGTCCATTTTACACTGCTGAAACCAAATACCCCAGGAAGGGTAATTTATAAACAAAAGAAATCTGCTTCTTACAGTTCTGGAGATAGAAAGTTCAAGGTTGGGGGTGGGGATTTTATCTGGTGGATGCCTCCTGGCTTTGCAGAGTTCCAAGACACAGGGTGCATGTGGCGAGACAGAGCATGACTGACAGCTCTCTTTCTCTGAGAACATCATCTCAATTGTTCCTTAATCTATTAACCAACAGATGGATGAATCCATTTACAATGGTAGAACTCTCATAATCCAGTTACCTTTTGTGGTGGTTTGGGAAAACGTCTCCATTGACTCATGTATTTTGAATACCTGGTCCTCAGCTGTTGGCAGTTTGGGAGAGTTGTGGAGCCTTGCTGGAGGAGGTGTTACTGCGTTGAAACTTGAGGTTTATTAGTCCAGGTTAGAAGAATGAAATCAAGAGGGCAGTGTTGAGGAAGCTACAGGAAGACTGCATTTCCAGGAAATGTGTGATGAACGGTGTCAGATGCTACTGATGGGTTACGATGTGCTCTGAGTCCTGGTCAGTGGATTTGCACATGTGGAGGTCGTTGACCTGGAGAAGGGCACTTGTCATGAAAGGCAGGGAGGCCACAATGGGGGTGCAGAGTGTAGATAATTCTAAAGGCAGTGTGCTCTAAAGGGGAGCAGAGAAGTGGGGCTGAGATATGCCAGTGAGATATGGCAACCACAAACTTTAAAAATTTTTTTGATTTATTTTCAAGCAGATAGAAGAGAGACAGAAAGAGAATGGGCACACCAGGACCTCCTGTCACTGCAAACAAATTCCAAATGCATGCACCACTTTGTGCATCTGGTTTTATGTGGGGTACTAGGGAATTGAACTTGGGTGTTTGACTTTGCAGGCAAGTAAGTGCCTTAACCACTGAGCAATCTCTCTAGCCCCCTAAACTTTTTTTTTAAGTGATGGTATTTTTAACCCAGGATCTTGTACATTAGGTTGGCAATCACTGTTAGCTACATTCTCAGCTGTTATTTGTTTCATTGTTCTGAGAAATTAAACACTAGGAAAATGACAATATATTTGTGTGTGTTGATGGAAATGATCTGAATGAGGGGAACCAGGAGAAGGAGCTAATTATACCACAAGGAGGTGGAGGGACAGGGTGCAGAATGACCAGTGGGAAGACCATCAGTTTGTCCCTTGAGCCAGAAGGGAAGACACAGTACACATGCACAGATATGGGATCCCCAGTCTTGGTGAGGGAGAGCTAACATTCTCTCTTTCCTCCGTCTGTTTGCTCAGGGAAATCCAAAGATGACTACAGCCAGATCAAGTTATGCCATGGTATTAAAACGATTGTGAAATTCCGGATGGTTTAAATGGTTTTCTTGCTTTTGTGGTTTTGATCTCTCTAGCAAGCATGTCAGAGTGTTCATTTTTTCCTTTCAGGCAGTTTCTGCAAGTGCCCTCCTTCTCAGGAGGGTGATCCTAACCAGTCCTGCCACTTACAAGTTGTATATCCTTGAACCAGTCACTATGTGCCTTATCTTTTAAATCATAAAAGGAGAGTGATGGTGTGTGTGTTATTCATTTCATTCTGAAGAATCTTAGAGGAGAAAAATGCATGCACAAATAATTTGAGAAGAACCCTCCCAGCATGGGCTTGGACTGTCCTTATCATGGTGATTTCTGGTCATGGTAGAAAGTACAAAGAGGGAGGGATCCAAGAATAGGCTGAAATTCACTACTCACAGGTACCCCGGAATGTTAAGAATAAAAACTCCCATTCGGTTTTCATCATGCTGCATCGCTGTCTTAAGCTTGATCAAGACGAAAAAAGCTATGTGTTCACCCCTTAAAAACTCACCCACCACCACTCAGGGAACTGAGCGGAAGAGGGGGTGGAAAGGTTGTGAGAGCCGTGGTGGGGGAGACTATCCAGAGGCATGGCACCCCTCAGTAACAACACACGTGGGTCATGAGAACCCGGCTGAAGACTGGGCTATCCATGGTCCCCTACCACAAAGACTGATCTAGAAGGCCCATGGAGGAGGATATCCAGATGACTGGGGATGGGGAAGGGGGGCAACGGGGAATTGGGGATAACAACTCATTGTTGGCCCACTAAACAATGTAACTCATTGAGGATAATAAAACAAAAAAAAAGCCCCAAAAACAAAACAAAACAAAAATAAAAATAAAAACAAACTTAGGAAACATGGTTCCTTTGTTCCTATAATAACCTAACTTTATTATTTGAAATTCAAGTTAAAATATTTCTTACTAAGCCAGGTTTTCCTTTTTGGCTCCCGATACATTAATTATGAACATTTACCAAAAATGCTGCATTTGTATTCAAACCCTCCAGAGCGTATATAGCCCCGATGATTCCTTTGTTACTCCTTCAAGCCACTGTGATTGCTCTGCTGGATGTGCCTTGGCGCACGGCCCCCTGGCTTGTCACCATTAGACACATTTAGAGAAAACTACTAAATAAAAGAATCGCCAGATGAAGATAAAACCACTTATTTAAGGCATTTTGTATGAATTAAGTAATGATAGTGGAGTCACATAACTCTTCCTCAAGTACAATTCTGAGCTGCTTTTGTGTTCCTTGGCATTTGAATATTTCATTGTCAGCCTCGGGGATTAGCAAATGAAAAGACAATGCTGAGATTCGGCTGTTGTACAATGTGTATCCTATTGAAGATAAATGCTCATTAATCTTTGCTCTCGACTTATTTACATTCCTCCCTGTTTATTGTAAGACGGTGTAACCCCACCACCAAAGAACATTTGAAAAATGAGAAAAACACAGTCTTGTCATGTAACCATTCTCCTTCTGTGTGTTGCTGGCTCGTCGTTGTCTTCCAGTTCCGTGTCTTTACTTGGTGGCCTTGACTCTGCATACAATCTTGGATATGGATTTTAAAAGTTGTATTGAAAGGAAGGCATTTTCAGGATACAGAATAATGGCCCAATTGATGTTTTATGTTTACCTGTGGTTTAAAATTGATTATGTCAGACAAAACTTGGGATCAGCAGGCCTTGTTATAACATGTGAAGGGGGCTGGAGAGATGGTTTAGCAGTTAAAGCACTTGTCTGCAAAGCCTAATGACCTGGGTTCGATTCCCCAGTACCCATGCAAATCCAGATGCACAGTGGCACATGTATCTGGAGTTCATTTGCAGTGGCTAGAGGTCCTGGTGTGACCATTCTTTCGGTGTGTCTCTCTCTGTCTCTCCTCTCTCTCTACTTAACAATAAATACATAAAAATATTTTTAGAAACGTGTGAAGGAACAGTAATGGCCTCCCTGTTCTGTGGAACTTCAGCACTGGAGAATGATTGGTTGGCCTGCTTATCTCTCAAGCTCCTTTCAAGGCTGTGGATTCGCTTCTCAGGGGGCCTCCGACTCACAATGTTTTTCAGAGTCACCAGGAACTGAGGGGATTTTCCACCAGGGAGAAAACTCTTGGATCAAGACACCCGGTGGTGGGTGATGTCTTCTCAGAAAGCTGGCTCACATAGTCACATATCCAGCAACAGGGGCGACACAGAGAGAGAGCTTGCTAACACTGCAAGAAGAGGTGACACACCTCAGTGACACACCACCTCCAGCAGGGCCCCACCCCCTGCAAAGGCTCCACCAGCTAGGGATCAAGTATGAGGCTTAATTACAAATGCATGAGGCTGTGGGGTCACTTTTCTTTCAGACAACCACATCAAGCAAACCCCCAGGCTTAGGAATGACCCTTTAACAATTTGCAGGTAAAACATTAGCACTTTGGTGAGTTTTGAGTCACCACTATCTGAAAAGAGAAGCTTCTCTAACTAAAATTGAGAGCAGCATTAATATATGAGTGAAACCACCAATATTTAGAGGGCAGTCTGGTGGGCATAGTAGATCCATTTAGCCAAACAGTGGTCGTTTTTCCCTAAGGGTTATGACCTCACAAGCTATAGGCTCTTTAAAAATTTATTGATTTATTTATTTTCAAGCACAGAGAGAGAGAGAGAGAGAGAGACTTGGTACACTAGGTCCTCTAGCCACTGCAAACGAACTCCAGATGTATGTGCCATTTTGTGCATCTTGCTTTACGTGGGTACTGGTGAATCAAACCTGGGTTGTTAGGCCTTGCAGGCAAGCACCTTAACCCATGAGTCATCGCTCCAGCCCACCATAGCTTTTGATTAGTTTTTCAGTGCCAGAAAGAAATTTCCTCCCTTGGAGTGCCCTCAAGTTTAATCAGAGAGCAGTTGGTTTCCCCCATAACAGACATGCCACCATTGCACCATTTGGTACATTTGGCCTTGCTGGCCAGCCATAAAGCTTTTAGGGTCCACTGTTGGTGAAGACCATTGGTGACTTTTCTCCCCTAATAGGCTACATAGGTCTTTTTAGCATCCTGACAGCTGGTTAAGAGGGAGGAGGTTTCCAGCTCAGCTCCAGCTTGATTTCTCAGTGTCCTACATCCCAAGCATGTGGAATCTTCTGCAATAGGGTCTTACCATCTAGTTCTAGTGGGCAAAGCCTTGGCAATGTCCTGTTGGGGGACATTTTGGCGGGGGGGGGGTTGCTCAGGAGTCTCCCTGATCAATAAGTTACTGGAAGATATCCTACCACTGGCACTGAAATTTTTTATTTATTTATTATTTTTATTGGCCATAATGAGTTACAATATTTAGTGGGCAAACAATGAGTTGTTATTCCCAATTCCCCGCTGCCCCCCCCCAAACCTCTGGATAACCTCCTCCATGGGTCGTCTGGATCAGTCCTTGTGGCTGGGGACAATGGATAGCCTAGTATTCAGCCAGGTTCTCCTGGCTATGCCTCTGGATAATCTCCCCCACCATGGCTCTCACAATCTTTCTGCCCCTCTTCCGCATAGTTCCCTGAGTCGTGGTGGATGAGTATTAAGGCTGCTTTAAGGTTGTGAGTTTAGGGGTCTTTGTGTCAAAGATCGTTGGTTTCTGTCTCACTGGCTTATCCTGTGTTGATTGAATGGCTGTGGCTGTGGGTTCCTTGTTCATCCTGTCATTCTCTGTGGGGTTCCATATAGATCCTCCACGGTATGACTGTGGTGGCTCCTCTTTTGCCAGAATCTCAGCTATCGGCCTACGATCGGTTGGTAGGGTTAGATGGGCCACAACTCTCTCGCTGCATCCTGAAAAATACAAACACAATCTCCATCGGAGTGTGAGATCAGTGTAGGTTAACAAATATACACAATTCCGGATTACCTAGATTCTATTTTTAGTAGCCTCCCTGTCAATTGCTCCCATAGTGCATCTTGTCTTGGGAGCCCAAGAGTACAGGATCCAGTGGCACTGAAATTTTTCTAACAATAATCTATTGCTTCTGAGTGCACCATTGTCCACTTCCACAGGATACCCAAACTCTCTCCCATTTTTAAACATCCATTTTAAATATTCCTTTATCAATAAAAACACATAAAATATTAGTCTTAGAAATTTGAAATGTACAGGTAGTAGAAGGGACATACATTTCCAAGTTCCCTGTCTCTGGCTATATGAGCTCTGCTCTGCCTCAGGACTCTATCAGCAAGAAGTCTGTTACCAGATGAGTTTTTATCAGAACACTTTTTATCCTGAGCTCCCATGATGCAATGGTGATTGACCTGGCTGGGTCAGCTACTGGGGTTGGGGGGGATTTGCAGAAAAACTCAGCACAGCTCCATATTCAATGGCCACGGTGTCAAGATAACTCTCCCGTGATTCCTAAAGCCTTGAAGACCATTTGCTATTACTTTATTTATTTTTTGATAGTAGTAGTACAATTCTATATGTGGCTACTATGAATTGTGTCACTCACTATAAACGTGGATATGCACATATCTGTGAGGTGTGTGGACTTTCCTTTGGGTGTGTACCCAGGAGTGCCATACCTAAATCATATGACAGTCCTTTTTTTAGGGGGGGGGGGATGGTTTTCGAGGTAGGGTCTCACTCTGGGCCAGGCTGACCTGAAATTTACTCTGTAGCCTCAGGGTGGCCTCGAACTCACAGCTATAGCTATCCTCCTACCTCTGCCTCCTGAGTGCTGGGATTAAATAACAGTCCTATTTTCAATACTTTGATGATGATTGTACTGATTTTTTTATGGTGTCTAGACTAGTTTACATTACTGGAAGCAGTATGTAAGGTTCCTTTTCTCCTACAACTTGGCCAGAGTGTGTCCTTTGTTTTCTTTTTATTTATTTATTTATTTATTTATTTATTTATTTATTTATTTATTTATTTATTTATTTGCAAGGAGAGAGAAAGAGAGAGAATGGGCACACCATGGGTCTAGCGGCTGCAAACAAACTCCAGATGCACGCCACCTTGTGCATCTGGCTGCACATGGGCACTGGGGAATAGAACCGGCCATTAGGCTTTGCAGGCAAGCGCCTTAACCACTGAGCCATCTCTTCAGCCCCTCCATCACAATTCATGTATGGTACCTACTGATCAGTACCTTTTGGTGGTTCCGCTTCTCTCTCTGAGCACAATACATTTTCTTCAAGTGGCAGTCGTAGAGGAGATGTTCCCTCCTTCCTCACCCACAAGGCTGGTGGCTGGGCCTGGAGGCCCCCGGGGAAGAGCATCTGCAGGCAGTGGAGGATCCCGCCCGCCCGTGCAAGCCGAGCGAGGATGAAATTAACAAGAGCACGAATTTGCAGCTCGACATTTGTTCAAGTCTGGCACATGCTCACATCATTAGCGACTGCATTTGAGAGAAGAGATCAAGGAGGTGGGAGGAGAGGGGATCTGATTAAAGCGATGTTCAAGAGAGGCAAGTCAGAGCTGAAACGCGTGAACCAGAGAACACAGCGAAAGACCCAGTCTATTGGGAAGGGGTCAGCAGACAATCTGGATAACGTTGCCTCTGCAACTTCCAGTTCAAAGTCATTTCCACACTGCGACTTCCCAGAATGGCTGCCTCCTTTTCCCCAGCTCTTTGGGCTGTCACCTCCACTAAAATAAAGCCTCTGGGAACAAGTCACTGCTGTCTTGTTCCTGGCTCTAGTCTTGGCTGCAAGGAGATAAATATTCATGAATAAGCTAATGTGTACTTGCTCGAAGCTCCAGTTCACTTGAGCTAGGCAGGTAAAGTCAGACATTCCGAGGAACCAGAAACAACATGCACACATCATCAAGTGCAATTGATTACTGATGAGAGTGAACATTTGTGCTGAACTATTAGCAGCAGAGCTCTTGCACACGCACACGTGCCGTCACGCCAAGCAATGGAGCAATGCCTTAGAAACAGGGTCAGCGGACAGCCTGCTCAGGACCCCTCCCAAGCTTCCCAGATTGGGAGCTGTTCTGGTTTATTTCTACTCTTTCAAAATAAGGCTTCCAGGGCTGGAGAGAGATGGCTCACAGGTTAAAGGTGCTTGGTTACAAAGCCTGATGGGTCGGGTTCAAAGTGGTGCATGCATCTGGAGTTCGTTTGCAGTGGAGGCCATGGAGCACCCCTTCCCTCTCTGTCATTCTCATTCACTCACTCTCTCTCTCTCCACATCTGTATCTGCTTACAAATAAAGAAAGTATTTTTTAAAAAAAGGTCTGGGCTTAGGGGTTAGGACGCTTGCCTGCAAAGCCTAATGACCTGGGTTCGATTCCCCAGTACCCACATAAAGCCAGATGAACAAAGCAGCATATGCAATGGGAGTTTGTTTGCAGCAGCTGGAGGTGCTGGCGTACCCATTCTCTCTCTGCCTTTCTTCTATCTCTCTCTGCTGGCAAATAAATAAATAAAAATATTTAAAAAAATTAAAATGAGGGCTGGAGAGATGGCTCAGTGGTTAAGGCACTTGCCTCCAGTGCCTAAGGCTCTGGGTTCAATTCCCCAGTTCCCACATAAGCCAGACCCACAAGGTGGTGGCCCTGGTGCTCTCTCTCTCTCTCTCTCTCTCTCTCTCTCTCTCTCTCTGTCTCTCTCTCTCTCTCTGCTTGAAAATGAATAAATAAAATATTTAAAAAAAAAAAAAATTAAAATGAAGTCTTTCACAACTCAACAAAGAACCAGGGTCATAGGAGCCGTGAATCTTGGCTGAGGTTGGTCCTGACAGGGAAAGATTCTTACCTTGTGACTCTCCACACCACTTGCAGAGTGGGCACACATGTGATCACCCTGGTTTGACATTCAGGGTAACATGCAGGTTGGTAATAACTTGTCAAGAAACCTACAACTGGTGGCCGATGGGATGGGGCCGTCTGCTCGTCTCTTCACCCTGGTTTCTAGGAAATTAGCTCTAATTTGAAGACATAAAAGGGGCGCATTTGAAGCATAGAACAATTAAGCCTTAAACTCTATGGCTTTGACAATCAAAAGGGAAGGAGTAAGTAGTGCAGGCTGCAGTTTTGAGGAACCTTCTGGAAGGAGGCAATGTGTGAGCTGCTTTGGATTTTGCCATGTGTTTGTATATCCACTTATCCATCTTCCACCTCTGTATTCCTACCCCACAAACACAGGTCCTGAGCATGGGAGTAATGGCTTTTGGGCTAAAATGCATTTCAGTCCTTCTAGCTTCTTTTCCCAGGAGGATTACAATTTAACCAGGAACACGGTCACTCCCACAGGACATCTTCCCCAGAAGGGACAGTCTGGAGCTGTCTATCAAAACTGAGATATCGAATTCCTCAGGCTGCCCTGGAATTCACTATGTAGTCTCAGGGTGGCCTTGAATTCATGACGATCCTCCTACCTCTGCCTCCTGAGTGCTGAGATTAAAGGCGTGCGCCACCATGCCTGGCTAGATCCCAATTTTTTAACAACAAAAAATTATAAATAGTCCATCTTTCAGGCCCTCTATGCTATTTTTGAGACAAGGTCTGTCATTGCACCTAGAGTCACTGGTTTGTCTAGATGAGCTAACCAGTGAGGCCTGAGATCCTCGTCTCTACCTCCCAGCCTGGGATCATAGATGCATATTGTAGTACTAGCATCTTATGTGGGCGATGGGGATCTGAACTCAGGTCCTCATTCTTCCATGACAAGACTGCCTGCTGAGCCTCTACCCAGCCCTGAGAAGCAGCTCTGGCTGCAGACAAACCAGGATTCAATTCTGCCTCTCATACTTGTTGACTTTGGGTTACCTGGGATTTTCCGAGACCATTTTCCCATCTAAGATGGGGAAGGGCTATGGAAATAGTGGATATTATCCATCAAAATTGGCAGGAGGTTGGGCTGGGGAGGATTGCTCAGTGGATAAAACCATGTGCTTGCAAAGCCTGCCTACTTAGGTTCGATTCTCTAGTACCCATGTAAAGCCAGATGCATGCATCTGGAGTTTGCTTGCAGCAGCAAGAGGCCTGGGAAGTACACATTTTCTCTCTTCTCACAAATAAAATATTAAAAAATAAACTGGTAAGAGGTAAAGCATAGCATAAAGTTTCTAATACATAGTAAATGCCCAATTAATCTTCAGTCTGCCCTCCTTCCTCAGCCCTCCTCCACATTCCTCACAATAAAAAGTCTTTTCCATTCTTAGTGACCCATGGAACTAAGGAAATGAACTATGGAAATGAAGCCCATGATCTCTGAGTTCTTTACAATTTATCATGTCCTTTGATGTTCACTGTTCTGTTCACAGGCCTGATATCTGCAAGAGCTGCCCAATCAATTGTTTTCTGGTATTGGAGTTACTTTCACAAAGGCATCAATGTGTCAGTCAAGCGCAAGTGTGGCTGCTATAACAAAAATAACATCAGATGCTATAGCATAGATCTGGTAGAGGTTTACGTATTCTTGCACCACAATCTGGATATAGTTGACAGGTGTAGGCATGTTGCTGTGGTCTAGAAGGTCTTCCAGAGACCCAGGTTTTTTCTGGCTTGTTGGTCTGCTGTCCCCTTGGATGGCACATTTCAAAAAATTTATTAATTTATTTGTAAGCAGAGAGAGATAGGAGAGAGACAGAGAGAATGGGTATGCCAGGCCCCCTTAGCCACTGCAAACAAACTCCAGATGCATATACCACTTTATGTAGCTAGCTTTATGTGGGTCCTGGGGAATTGAACTCAGGTTGTTAGGCTCTGCAGGCAAACGCCATCTCTCAACCCCAGGTGGCACTCACATTCTAGCCTAGAGAAGGAGAGAGAAGTCCCAAGCTAGGTGGTTTTCCTTTTAGGCGACTTGCATAAGGTACTCCTACTCCTGTAACATGAACTTGGTCATGTGGCCATGCATGAATGAAAGGATGCTTATCAAACTTTCTTCTACCTGACTGAGCCCAGGCCCCGCTAGAGTCAGCAGAAGAGAGCCGAGATGGGGAACAGAGGTCCCCTCACCACTCCGGGTCCACAGGGAGCAAGATTTAGTGTGGCTGGCCGGACATGGTGGCTCATAGCTTTAATCCCAGCACCTGGGAGGCTGAAGTAGGAGGATTTCTGTGAGTTTGAGGCCAGCCTGGGCTAGAGTGAGACCCTGCCCCCAACCCCCAACTCTCCCCCCCCCAGAAAAAAAAACAAAGACAGTGTGGCTGACTGGTTCTGTGTAAGCCCGTGGCCATTTGAGAAGCTGCCAACAGGAGCCCAGGGCTTCCTTTTAATTTGAAGACAGTGAGTTGTTTAAAAAAAAAAACATTTTATTTATTTATGAGAGAGAGGGAGGGAAAGAGAGAACAGGTGTTCCAGGACCTTTGAACACTGCAAACGAACTCCAGATGCGTGTGCTACTTTTGCAGCTTTATGTGGGTACTGGGCCATCAAGCTTTGCAAGCAAGTGCCTTTAACCACTAAGCCATCTCTCCAGCCACAGGCAGTGAGTTTTAAGTAGGAGCGAGAGCACAGCTTCTATCCTTCCACTTAACCACGATGGATGACATCTAGCAAAGCCACGTCCAGACTATGCGTTTCTTCGTGCCAGTGAGATCTAGCCGGATTGCTTTAGAATAAAAGCCAAGTTTTTATTTCACTCATGAGAGTCTTGCTACCCTTCACCATCCTTGAGTGTCAGTGCAAACGCTGGGAGCTGTGCACCTGTGTGGCTCGGTGCACCTGTGATGACATCTGTGGTTGAACAGGACGCTCATGGTCACAGGCAAAGCCTGATAGTGGTGTGAGGTGTTGGGTGTCTGCGTTCCAGATCTTCCCCAGATGAACTCTGCAACCCAGTCACCTCAGCCTCCATTTCCATGAACAAGGCCCAGAAGAAGCAGAACGTGCAGTATTTGGGGGTAGGGAGAGAATCACTCTGTATGATGAATCTTAAGTTCTCTCCAAAGACAAGTGCAGCTGCACGATGCTAGATTTACCCCCAGGACCCACAGGCTGAGAGGAAACAGATGCTGTAGAGAAAAAGAAGTGAGCTCGGATTTGTATCATCATTTTATTTATTTATTTTTTATATTTATTTATTTAGTTGCAAGCAGAGAGAAATAGAGAGGAGAGAGAGAGAGAGAGAGAGAGAGAGAGAGAGAGAGAGAGAGAGAGAGAGAGAGAGAGAGAGAATGGGCATGCCAGGGCCTCTAGCCACAGCAAATGAACTCCAGATACATGTGCCACTGTACATCTGGCTTTATGTGGGTACTGGGGAATCAAACCCCAGCCTTTGGGCTTTGCAGGTAAGCACCTTAACCACTGAGCCATCTCTCCAGCCCCGTATTATCATTTTAAAGAACCGCTTGATAGCCATCGTGACTTTGAATCTGTGGAGTCAGGCTAGACGTGGACTGCGGCTGCTTCCCCTGTGCAGGTGGAGAGGGAAGGTGGACAGAGATGGCGGAGGCTCACTGCTGTCTCCCTGGGCACTCAGGAGGTATTGGGAAAGGTGATGGTGTCGGGAAGCTGGGCTTCTGCCATTGTCATGAGATTGCTCGTGGGCAGCTTCGTTAGACTTCCACCTCCTCTTGCTTGCAGGAGGTGACAATGGCAACAGAGCAGGTGTCCTGTCTGTTGGCCACGCCATGGTTGGTGAAGCAGTTCACACGTACAAGCAGGCCTGTAAGCAAAGAAGGGTAGGCCTGTCTCCTCATAGAATGAATGCTCCTTGACCCTCTGAACAGTTCCAGAAGGTGAGCAGGACGGATGATGTCCTCATGGCAGAGGCGTCACAGGGTGGTTCAGAGTGAGGAAGCCATGCATCAGGGAGTGGACAGGGAATTCCAGACCTCCTTCCCAGTGGGGCTCACATCCTCTGGCAGTCCCACAGCCTGCTCAGGCCGGCAGCTAGCTCTCACTCAGACACCTGCCAAAGGCCCACACAAATGCCCTGTTTACTACCCGAAGAAAAGCTTGAGTTGGGGCTAGGGATATGGCTCAGCAGTTAAAGACACTTGTTTGCAAAGCCTGCCATTCTGGATTCGATTCCCCAGTAGTACTTGTAGAACCAGACATACGAAGGGGCACATGTGTCTGGAATTCAGTTGCAGTGGCAAGAGGCCCCGGTGTGCCCAGGCCTCTCTTTCTCTCAGATAAATATATTGTCAAAGAAAACTCTTAACCCTTGAATCTGAAGCACAGGATTTTATTAAGCCATGCCTGAGTTCTGCTTCCCCCAAACCTGCAAAATAACAGGGTGTGTGATTTGAATATTAATTTATTTTTATTTGTATATGATGAAAGAGGGAGAGAAGGAAAGAGGGAGTGTGTGTGTGTGTGTGTGTGTGTGTGTGTGTGTGTGTGAGAGAGAGAGAGAGAGAGAGAGAGAATGTATATGGGTTCACCAGGGCCTCTGGCCACTCTAAATGAACTCCAGATTCATGTGCCACTTTGTGCCTCGCAGACGATGGGACCAGCTCTGCTTCAAGCTCCTGCAGCCGTGCTTCCTACTGCGATGGACTCTTGTCTGGAACAGGGTTAAACAATCTGCGTGGTTTGTGGTGCCAGGACAGGCTAGCCACAGAAGAAAGTCGTCATCCCTGAGGCCTAGCCGCTCGAGGGGAGGAACAGCGACAGCAGAGTCTGATGAAACGACTTTGGAAGGGCTCTCTTGCTGGAGTTTCAGGAAGAGCAGCGGCTGGTCTGCTACCAGGGTTGTGGTCAGGTAAGTAGGAGCAGCAAGCATCTGACCTCTCTCCCTGCACCCCCCATGTCCTAAGTCTCCCATTGAGCAAATGCATGTAGAGATGGGACAGCAAGAGGGCCGGGGTGACACAGGGGACAGAGCATGACAGATGATGGAGAATGCATCTGAGGAGAGTGAACAAATGGAAAACAGCCAGCATGGTCAAAACACACAAACAAGCAAACAAACAAAAAACACAAAAAACCCCAAACCCAGAACTGTCTTTTTACCTAACCTTAACTCCTGTCTCCATAGCCAGCTAAAGCAGCATCTGGTTTCAAAGACATCAGACCGTCCCCATGGCTCCCTGACGAGCATTCAAAACCCTTGATGCAGTCCTCCATGCTGTCACCTGCCTGGCTTTCTGGGGAAGTCCAGTGCCAAGCTCTGAGGACATTCCAGTAGAGCTGTGAAGAAGAGCCCTGTGTGAGAAATCACTGTCTCTTTCCTGTCCTGCTCAGCTTGTCCTGTGTTCCAACCACGCGGAACCTCCTCTGCACAGCCTGCGACCTTTCTCATGGTCCTTGATGCTTTGATCCTCACATTCTAGAAACCCTGGCCATCCCTTCTCCCAAATAAAAATGACCCCACCCATCCTGTAAGGCCTGCTTCTTATCCAAGGAAGCAGTCACCGCCTGCTAGGCTTAGGAATCCCCTCTCCACTGAATCCCTTCTTTCCAACTGGTCCGGCTTCTCTTTGGATGTCATCATTTTGCTCTGCCCTCATCTTACATCATGCAGGCTTTGTGTAGGTAGCATCAGCCACCGTGAGGTCAGGAATGCAAAGGCCATGTTCTGTCTGGAAGACAGCTCTGTAAGCAGCCTCTCACAATCTCCAGTGAGTCACGAGAGCCTTTGCTCCCCTAAGGAACTGGGGTGACAGAGTTGTATGGCTGTGCCTAGCTGTTTATGGGGGTCTTGAGGATTAAATGCGAATGGTCTCTCATGAGGGCACGCTTTCACAAAAAGTGCTCTGAATCATGGAGCCATCTTTCCAGCCCCGAATATAGATTTGAATGGAGTTTTCTTTCTAGCTGGTGTTGAGGGAGGGAGGGAGGGAGGAGAAAGTCAGGGCATGAAGAGAGAGAAATCAATGAAGGGCTCGTTACTGTGGAAGTGACTGTCGAGGGCCCATGGGTTCAATACTGCCCCTGGGAAGTTCCGAAGAAGCACGCAAGGCTTCACAGTTGCCTATCAGCACGCAGAGAGGCTTGGAGATCAATCCTCTGGTGAACTCCCGACCTTACTATTTACCATTTGCTTCCCAGGAGACATCGTTTACCTATACTTCTGGGCTCTATCAGAGAGCTACATCAGAGAGCTCCCTGGTGTGAGAAGCCGTAGGGGGAAGTATAGGATGGCAGGTGGGAAGCTCTTAGCTTGAAGGTAGTTGATTCCTTGGTGGCAGCTGGATCCAGGTGGATGCAGGCAGGTGGGGATGTGGAGAAGGAGATGGGCCAGAATGAGTTTGCTACCCTTAGCATTCTGCACTGGGAGCGGAAGAGAATGTGAAATCACTGTTTTCCATTTAAAAACATCTGCTCCTAGAGGCAAGTTTTCTCTGAGGCAAGTTCATTAAATTGTTTTGGAAGATACAAGAAGGACCAGTCTATTTTTCATAGAAAAAGATTAATTTGCATGTTATTTTATTTTAATATTTTTATTTTTATTTTTTGCAAGGAGAGGAGAAAGAATATGAACACCAGGGCCTCTGACCACTATAAATGAACTCCAGATGCATGCGCCACTTTGTGCATCTGGTTTTCCATGGGTACTGGGGAATTGAATTCAGGTCATCAGGTTTGCGAGTTAGTACCTTTAACCACTGAGGCATGTCTGTAGTCCCAGTTTTTATTGATGATGATAGGCAAGTCAAAAGGGCGAGGATGTGAACGGTCAGGATTTTCAGTCATTAGTTTTTATTTGTTCATTCATTTTTGTGGTGTTGGGAAACAAACCTAGGGCCTCACACATGCTAGGCAAGCTCTGCCACTGAGCTAGACCCCCAGCCCCTAGTCGTTAGTTTTATTAATTATTTATGATTCCTCCACTCTCCAAATAGGCCTGCTTCAGACAATAAATGAGTTCATTGCGAGCCATAGACAAGGGCTAGGATTACTTCACCTCACTCCCATCATTAAGAGTCTGCCTTGTGTAGGTTCTGTGTTTATTTCTGTCCCGAGCCAATGTGAATCAGGGCAGAGGCCTTAACACGAGAATGCACCTGGAGGTTTCAAGGACCAACCCAAAGGCCAGCTGGCTGGGTGTGAGACAGGAAAAGGAGGAAGACATGAGCCCAGAAAAGACACATGGGTCCTACTGTGTAAGGACTTGCAGGCCATTGGGAAGACTGGAGTTTTTTGAACGAGATGGAAAGTTGGAGGTTTTTTTTTTTTTTTTTTTTCTGGCAGAGAGCTAACATGATCTGACTCGTGTGCCAGGAGAACCAGCTGCTGCTTGGGGAATGGAGAGGATTCAAGAGCAGCGGCAGGAAGAGCAGGCAGGAGACCCTGGAGACCTCTCTCCTAGGGGAGAAGGCTGGTGGCTTGGAGCAGGGCAGGGTACAGGTAATTCTTCCTGGCGGGGGTGGCATGGTGCATTTCAGGATGCTTAGCTGCATCCCTGGCCTCTTCTCACTGACGCCAGCTACAGCTTCTCAATGTGACATCCCAAAGAGTCTCCAGATGTTGCCAGATGTCCACCGGGAGGCAAAATTGCAGGGTGGGATTGAGAATGGCTGAAATTAGGTAATGCCAACGAAGTGCAATGATCTGATTCAGGAATTGCTGAGTTTACAGGTGGGACGGAGAAGAAAGGGTCACGGATGGTTCCAAGGCTTTTGGTCTGACCACTAGAAGGATGGAGATACCATTGATGGGGGAGGGCAGGGCAGGCCCGAGTGCACACAAGAGGGCCAGACTGAAGTTCAATATATCCCTTATGGATTTCTTATGTCATTTTAGAAAGGCCGAAAGGAGCTAATGGCTGAGGTCATGGGTGGGGTATGGATGGGGTTTCAGGAGTCATGGGGAATGACAGCATTACCAAGGGTTCCAGAAACCCAACAGATGCAGTCTGGGCAGGCAGGTAGGCAGGCATTCTGGAGCCTGGGACTCAAGGTTAAGAGTATCTTATGTCCATGAGGGACAGGAATCACCTTGCACATTGGACTCTTTTTCTTAGGAGAGTTTGCCAGGATGTCTCCGGGCCTTTGGAAGCAGAACGATGTGTGAGAGCCACGTCTTTGATCTCACAGCCTTGAGTCTACATTGAATGATTGACCATCGCACATCTGGTTCCATTAGCCCACGCTCGGTTTTCACCCCAGCAAAGAGAAAGGCAGCGTTTGGAGAAGAACCTAGCTCTTGAATTACTTGTGTGTCAGATTTATCAAACTGGAAACACATCCTCTCCTTTGCAGAAAACCCATGATGCTTACCTACAATTCTCTGGCTCCAGCTCGAGCTGCAGTGTTTTGCTGACGCTATAGATAGAAACGTCTCAACTGCCTGGAGATATAAACACCCGCAGGAAGTTGGGAACATGTTGAGGCTGTTCTCTTGGTTTGCTGTCACAGGCTCCGTTGGCACTCGGTAGAGGAAGGGCTGCCTGCTGTTTGCTGGGTGGCTTCCTATGCTTCTTTCTGAACCCACTGCGGAAGCCGGAGGAAAGAAAATGGTGTCTGCTCCATTGGCCAAATAAATCTTTGCTTTCCATATTCTTTCTCTTTCTTCTCTTTTTCTATCTCTCCAAGACCAAGGTCTCGTGATGTGTTAATATATTATGGTTTGAATTTAAAATGCTCCCGCCCCCCAGATGTTGAAGTTTTGAGTACCTGGTTACCAGCTGATGGGCTAATTTTTTGAATGTGCATCTGGCTTTATGCGGGTCCTGGGCATCAAACCTGGGTCATCAGGTTTTGCAAGCAAGTATCTTTAACCATTGAGTCATCTCTCCAGCAAGGGCTTTTGCTCAGGCCGTCTCAAACTCCTTGCATAGCAGAAGCTGCCCTTGAACTTTTCATCCTCCCGCCCCTGCTTTCCTAGTACCAGGGTTATAGACATGTGCCACCCTGTCTGCTTTGTGCAGTGCTGGGATTGAACCCAGGGCTTTAGGATATCACTGGACCCATTGAGCTACATGCCTTAGTGACATAATTCTGAAAGGTGTGGAGCCTTTAGGAAGCGGGGCCTGGCTGGCAGAGTACATCGCTAGGGGTGGGCCTTTGAGGTTATGGCCACCACTGGTTCTAGTGTGTCTCTCTCTGCTTCCTGGTCTGAACCATGTTCCTGTTGCCAAGGACGGAGATGCTCTGAAATGCTTCCCTGCTATGAGGGCCTGGGACTGTGAGTCAAAACACACCTTTTCTCCTTTAGTTGTGTCATCAGGTGTTTTGGTCACAACAATGAGAAAAGTAACCAATGCACCATGCATTCCAGGCTGGCCTTGAACTTCTAATCATTCTGCGTCAACCTCCAAGTACTGGGATTGCAGATGACTGCCACTGCCCTGGGAGATAAGAAAATCTTGTTATGTCAAAGTGGAGGTTTGGGGGAGGGAGGGACAGATAATGGGAAGGGAGTGAAGGAGAGAGAAGAGAGAGAGAGAGAGAGAGAGAGAGAGAGAGAGAGAGAGAGAGAGAGAGAGAGAGAGAGAATGGGCATGCCAGGGCCTACAGCCACTGTAAATGAACTCTAGACACATGCACCATCTTGTGTATCTGGCTTTATATGGGCACTAGGGAATCGAACTTGGGTCCTTCTACATTGCAGGCAAACGCCTTAACCACTAAGCCATCTCTTCAGCCCTCCTCTAGGACTCTTAACCCTAACCTATGTTGGGGTCTGCCACAGGTATCACATCAGTTGGCAAGTTAGCAAGTCCTGGGACAGAAAAGGGCATGAGGCAGAAACTACGTGGATTTTAATCCATTAGCACAGGCTGGGAAATCGTGTCTTTTTAATGTACTAATTTAGTGAATAATATAGAAACTCTGAAGAAAATTCTTTTCAAGCAATCATTGGGTCACCTTGTGCATCTGGCTTTACATGGATATGGGGGGATTGAACTCATGTCCGTCTGGTCTACAGGCAAGTGCTTTAACCACTGAGCCATCTCTCCAGTCCTAAGTTTTTAATTTCAGTTGGTTTAATAGCCCACGTGGCTAACAGCTACCACATGGGACAGCTCAGTTTTTTCGTGGACTGTAGAAGCAGAATTCTGTATAAGTTTGACTATATCACTCCTTAGAGATTTCCTTTCCTCTCTGCCTCTCCCAGTCTTTTGTCTGTCCTTGACAGACAGGCTCTGTTCTTGACCCTTGGGGATTTAGCAAAGACTGGACAACAGTAGCAGGTGTGGGAAGAAGAAGGGTGCCTTCAGGGTTCAATGAGAATGGAGGCGAGGCCCCCTTTCTCAAATAGAGTCATATTGCAGGGATCCATTTTAGCTAAATCTTATTTTTTCTCTCATGTTGAATATTCATCAAAATATTCATCAAAAGTAGCCCGGGGGAGGTTTATCGGTTTATCAGGAAATTTAATGAAAGGTGGATGATTTTTGGATCCAATTGTGGAGTCAGAAAAGCCACAAGGAATCAGAAATAGAGAAGAGGAACTGGGAGTTCGGCAGGGAGGTGAGGGCTTTCATTGGGCCCAGAATAGACAGGACATAAGAGAGCAAAAGGCTAATGACATCTCGGCCAGCCAGGCAGAAGGAAGCCGGAGTCATGGCTATGATTGTCCCTGGAACACACTGTGGGCTCCGATGGTGATTAGCTATATATATACACACATATATATGGTCCCTGGCTGAAGACATCAGTGCCTCCCTTGTTCCTTTTAGCCAGTCGGCTGAGTGGGAAGCTACCATGAGTCATCTCTGCACAGGACAAGCGGGCTTTTCTGCCTTGGGATGAAGGAATCACAAAGAACATTCTGGATTCTGTGACCAAGTTAAGGAAGATACTGCCGAATATTTGACTAGTGACAATTAAGAGGCAGGGATCCAAGACAACAGATGTCCTATTGTCAGGCTCATGGGCTTCTAGGATTCTAGGCATCATTCATTCATTCATTCAGCTGATATCTATTGGGACTTCAGTGTGCTGCAGGGTGGATGCAGTAGGAGGAAGATGCAGGCTGAAAGAGGGAATGAAAGCAAATGACCATAAAGGGAGAGTAGCTGGCTGCACTTTCTAACATAAGCTCTGAAGGACTTCCAGTGTGTGTTAGAGAGGATTTCCTGGGAATCACGGATCTCTGATGAGAGACTTGTTAGCTGAGGAGTTATTCAGACCTGAGTAAGGGAGAGCTTTCTAGCAGAGGAAACAACACACACTTCCTTTCTGGTCTCTCTTGCAAGTGGCATAATTAGCCATTGGTTTAATTCCTCCTTGACTGGGTCTGATTCCTTGCCTACCGTGGGAGGTTGGGGGACAGGTTACCATGGGTCATTGCAGTGGTCCAGTGTCTGCCACCATCAGCCGCTCCGTCCCAGCTTGTTTGGTTGTGTTCGTGGTGCTAGGGCTCAAATCCAGGGCCTTGCAGATGCTAGTCGACTGCTCCATTGCTCCAGAATGGCCAATATTAGAAAGGGTGTTAAGTGAGAAGGGCCGAGGGTGGAGCTCAGGGCTGGAGTGGCTTGCCTTACATGCACTGAAAAAAATAAGATTAGATTTTCAGTTTAAAATTTTTGGAAAGGATGGTTGGAAAGAAACTAAAACAGACACAAGAAAGGTCATGGATATTTTCTCTGAGTGATCCAGGTGATAGTGTTTTGGACTAGGGAGATGAAGGGTGGTGAATCAACTCAAAAGTTCAGCTAAAAAGACAAAAATAAAAGGAAACATTTCTTCAAAGAAAATACGCAAGTATTCAATAACACAAAGAAGAAGCCTTGAGAGAAATGTGAATCAAAACCATAATGGGGCACCATTCCAAAGCCACCAACCAGCATGCTTTGAATCCAAAGGACACATGGTGTCCAGTGTCAGTGATGGAGACACGGAGGTGCTCAAACGTCACTGGTGAGAATATAAAATGGTGTAGCCACCCAGGGAAGCCATCCAGCAGTTCCTGAAAATGTTGTCTATAGAGTTAACATGTTATAGTTCTTCCACTCTGAGTATACACTCAAGAGAGATGACCAGCACCATATAAACCCAGCAGAGTGTCACATGCCTACAGTCCCAGCCCTTGGGAGGTGGAGGCAGGAGGAACTGACGTTCAAGGTCATGCTTAGCTAAGTAGCAAGTCTGAAGCCAGCATGAATACCTGAAACCTTGTCTTTAAAAAATGCTAAGTAAAATAAATAAATAAATGAAAGATGCTGAATGAAAGAAGCCAGATACACAAAATAATTATATAATATGCATGTGGTAGTTTGAACGTATGTTCCCCATAGACTTGGAGGTTTTATTAAAGCTTATAATTTGGATCGCTAGCTGCCTGGCTTGAGGAGGTGTCATTGGGGGGTGGATCCTGGGGCTCAGCCCTAAGTTGTGTTTGAGGGAAAAGATGTAAGAGAGTCGTCTGGGCCCTGGGGAGGGGGTCCCTGCTGCTTGCTGCCCATTTGTGCTTCTTGCTTTTGGGGGTTTTCCTCTCTTTTTGGTTTTTATGGGTTTCTTGGTGTTTTCTCTTTGCTTGGATGTATGGAAGCATCTTTTTTTTCCACCACTGATAGAAACTTCCCTCTGGATCTGTAAACTTGAAATAAATCCCTTCTTCCTCTAAACTGTGCCTGGTTTGGATGTTCATTCCAGCAACATGAAACTGACAACAGTGCATATTGTATAATTATATTTAAACTGAATGTGCAAGTGGATAGCAAGTAGACTCTAAAAAGTCACAAAGAGAGGCAACAGGTGAGCAGGGTACTGAGTGCAGGAGTGCAGGCCAGGGAAAGCGTAGATGAGACTGAAGGAATGAGCCGGCTTGTCTCTAGGGCCCTGGAGAAGCAGATTCCCACTAGAACCTCTAGTTTGGGCACAAAAGGTTGGAATGGCTAGATAATCCCTCCTAATGACTGCAGCTTGGTTATTTAAACCACAGTCCAGTGAGGGAAACCTTCCCGAGCTTTCCTAGAAGCACTTAAACTTTAAAGACCTTCTTCTCTGCTGTGTCAATAGGGGACCAGCATGGCAGCCATTGGATTAATTTAATAGACCTCTGTATAACATTCATCAACATCCATGGAGCTGTGATTCCACGCAGAATGCCAGCAGGAGATGTGCAGAGCATGTAACTAGCACGAACGACATCAGTGGGAAGCAGAAGAGAGACCAAGGTCCCAGATCCGTGTTTAATAATGATAGCTTCCCCTCGGGCCCTAATGCCATGGCAGATGAGAGGGTCTTTAAAGTTTAACTGCCCTGCTGGAGAAGATAGGCAGTTCGTCCCCAGGGTGAGCCATCAGAGAAGGGACAAAGCATGTAGGCAGGCTCATGGATTAAAATGTCTTTCTGAGTGGCAGATGTGATATGGGCATTTTGGCTAATCCTTTTGTTTTGTGCCCTGCAGCTTGGGGATGCTCTGTGCTATTAATGGAACCTGAGAAAGGGGATGGTGAGGAATTGGGGGGTCTGAAAGAGGAGTGACAGGGTCTGTGGTTGCTGGGACTGTTGTTTAAGGGAAGAGTGGGGACCCAGATGTGTGGGAAATGGAGGAGAGGCAGGAAGGTGCCAACGAACGGTGAGCCAGGTTCGTTTAGGATGGAAGAGCCAGCAGAGGAACTAAGAGAGGAAAATGTGTGGCTTCATGAATGGAGGCTGGGCTGCGGCCCTTGGGCGCTTTCAAGTTCAGATTGGAAAAGAATACAGGCCGCACAGAGCCATGCAGAAGGGACCCATTGCAGTGGAAGTCACAGAACCATGACATGGAGATCATCTGGGTAGTCATAGAAGTGGCAGGAATCCTGGGTTCTAGCCCTGGCCTTGCTGCTCTCTGTCCTGGGGGAGAAACTGAGGTACTTTGGCCCATGCCAGGCTCAGTCAGTGATGGACAGGACACCTTCTCACACTGCTGCCTCTCCATCTGCTCTGGAGAGACAACTGCCTGAACATAGCTCGAGCTTCCTAAGTGCTCTGCAGCCTGTCACGTGCTCCAGAACCTGGGACATGGGCAAGGGTCCCCTCCCTTCTCCTGAGACTCCATGTCATCTCTATGTTGCCCACGAGATGTCCGAGGAGCAGCCATGTTGTTTCTTATTCGGAGGCAGTGATGGCTGATGTTGATATTGATAGGGAATATACGCACTGAGTACCAGGGCCAGACCAAGGTTAGACCCAAGAATCTAAGTCCAATACTATGCTCTGGGGACTCACCCTTGTTGTAAACAAAACTATCGTAGTGACCCCTGAGGGAAGGGTTATGTCCTTCCTCTGAGACCTGAGGTCTTTTTCCTTTCATTAAAAATTAATTCTAATTTAATTTCCTTTCATTAAAAATTAATTCTGGAGAGATGGCTCAGTGGTTAATGCACTTGCCTGCAAAGCCTAAGTACCCGGGTTTGATTCCCAGGTACCTATGTGTAACACCAGATGCACAAAGTGACACACGCCTCTGGAGTTTGTTTGCAGTGGCTGGAGCCTCTGGTGTGCACATTCTCTCTTTCTCTTTCTCTCTCTCTCTCTCTATCCTATCTCTCTTTGCTTGCAAATAAATAAATAAAATTAATTCCATAACTGCAATGTACAAAGTCCTGAGTTCAATCCCCAATACCACAAAAATCTCACAGCTCCAGAGGTTGGAGGTTCATCAGGAAGGTTCCTGCGTGGTTGGGTTCTGGTGAAGGTTGACCTGCTGGTTTATCCAGTAAACAAAAATTCCCACATCTAAACTTGAACTCAACATTACATTTATTTTTCTCACCCCGAAGAACTCTTGAAAATTTGCATGTCAATGGTCATTGCTGGCACTGTTCACAGTAGTTGTGAAAAGCAGTTTCTTGTTCCAGGCAAGAGGAATGGATAAAGAAAACCGGACAGATAAACACAATGGAATTATTTTAGCCACAACAAAGAACAACATTTTGTTATTTTTCTCACCGCTGTTACCAAATACTTGTCAGGCAGCAACTTAAGGGAGGAGAAAGTTTATTTTGGCTTCCAGCTGGAGAAGGGATGTGACCCATCCGAGCAGAGGTGTGTCTGGTGGAGCGGAGGCAGCTAGCTGGTCACAGGACATCTACACTCAGAAGCAGCCCAGAGGGCCCTTCACCCCTTCAATCCTTCAGGTGCAGGGCTGTCCGAGAAAATGCCTCACCTGTGTAGCCCAACAATAGGAATTCATTATCTCTCAGCACTGGGGGCTGAAAGTCCACTGGGGTGGGGGTTCCAGGGTCACTTTCTTTCTGTCTTGCAGATACTATTCTTCAGGCTGTGTCCTCACCTAGGGGAGGGAATGTGAGGTCTCTCTCGTCTTACTGGGGTCCTGATGACAACATCAGGGTCCTACTATCACCATCTCCTCACACCTCTTGTTGTTGTTGTTGTTTTGAGGTAGGGTCTCGCTCTAGCCCAGTTCTGACCTGGAACTCACTCTGTAGTCCCAGGCTGACCTTGAATTCACAACAATCCTCCCACCTCTGTCTCCCAAGTGCTGGGATCAAAGGCGTGCACCACCATGCCCACCCAGCTCATCGAATTTTATCTCACAAAGGGCTGATAGCCAAATACCATCAGGTTGGAGGATAAGCCTCAATATATGACTTTTGTGGCACACGATTCAGTGCACAGCAACTACTCACTGCTTCTGGGTCCTCAGACCTTGTCTTCCTTAGAGTGGTCACTTCTTCACAGTGTCACAGAGGAGGACTGAAATAGCATAAGGGGGTGGGAGGCACGACATCTGTGACAAAGAGATTCTTGACAAGGCTTGGGTAGAACGTCTCACCTGCTCTGAGACCTGCTCTGGGCAGCTGCAAGGCTCTGCCGGAGGAGATAGCCTTCTGGCTAGGTTTACAAGCCAGGGGCCATTATTTGAAGTCAACACCTGGAGGCATGTCTTTCTCCCTCCCAGAATTCATCTCTTCTCAGTCTAATCAAAACTGAAATAACAGCAACGGGCATGTGGACAGCCCACACTGGAAGCAAATGTTCCCGTAATCATTTGGCTGAGAGGAAGAGTGGAAATTGGCACAAAAGGCTGGATTTTGTGAAGTAATTAGAAAGCAAGGCAAGTGTCCTTTGTACAAAACTGAAGCAGGGGGCCAGAGAGATGGCTCAGCAGTTAAGGCGCTTACTTGCCTACAAAGCCTAAGGACCTTTCAAATTCACTTCCCCAGGACCCATGTCATGCAGATGTACAAGGTGGTGCATGCATCTGGAGTTTGTTTGCAGTGACTAGAGGCCCTGGTGTGCCTATTCTTTCTCTTTCTACCTGCCTCTCTCTCTTTCTCTCTCTCTTAAATAAATACCGAAACCTGGGAGTAGACCTCATCTCACTGAGTTCTCTGGAAACTTAAGAGTTTGGAGGTGCCGCCATAGTAGCTTTCTTCTCACTGGGTCAACAGGCCTTCCCTCCGGGACCTCCCAGGCTTAGACTGAGAAGGTTGGGGTTGTCTTTCAAGGGGTTGAAATTATAGGATGGAAGGACAGGGCTCTTGAATGTCATGATGCTTATAGGTCCTCTGGAGAGGGGGCTGAATGGAGGGTCAGATGTTAGAGATGCAGGTTAGGAGGGAAGAATCGTGCCTCTTCCCCCACTCATACACTGAGGTCTTGAACTCCTGGACCTCAGAACAAGTCCAATGAGAGATGGGGTCTTTATCAAGAGAAAATGAGGTCATTGTGGCAGGCTGTATTCCAAGATGACAGGTTTCGTGTAAGAGGCAATTGGGCCACGGTTTGGGGAAAGGGAAGGAGAGGAGAGAAGGCATAAGAGGGACATTTTTGCTGCTACCCTAAAAAGTCTATGGCAAAGGTCCTATTTCCACACACTACAGAAATTTGGAGAGAGTCAGGGCAGCACTGGGAAGGCTGTGACAGAGGCAGGAAGATCTGTGTTCTGTGCCCAAGAGCAGCCTGGACTACATATTGAGACCCTGTTTCAGAAAGAGAAAGAAAGAAAGAAAGAAAGAAAGAAAGAAAGAAAGAAAGAAAGAAAGAAAGAAAGAAAGGAAGGAAGGAAGGAAGGAAGGAAGGAAGGAAGGAAGGAAGGAAGGAAGGAAGGAGGAAAAAGAAAAAGGGCAGAAGAGGAGATCAGGAGAAAGGTACACAGAGGAAAGCTGTGTGTGGGCGCAGGTGGATGCCCATCTAGAACCCAAGGAGAAAGACTCGGAAGAACCCAGCCCTACTCACACCCTGATGCCAACTTGCAGCTGTGAGGAAACCCATTTCTGTTGTAAGCCACCAGCCTATGGAGCTCTGCCAAGCAGTCTTGACTCGACGTCTTCTGAAACCCAAGAACATGTCTGCTTATGGAGTCCCTGAGACAACCTGCTATCCTGGTGAGAAACTCCCATTTTATTCCAAACACTTTTAAAAAAAGTATTGCTTTATTTATTTGCAAGGAGAGAGAGAGAGAGAGAGAGAGAGAGAGAGTGCCAGGGCCTCTGACCACTACAAATAAACTCCAGATGCATTGTGCATCTGGCTTTATGTGAGTGCTGGGGAACTGAGCTGGGGTCATTAGGCTTTGCAGGCAAGTGTCTTAACTGCTGAGCCATTTCTCCAGCTCACAAAATACTTTGAGTTCTGTTTTTTCCCATTGAGAGCCAAAAGAGTCCCAATAACACAGTGCTAATGAAAAAGCAGGAGTGAGTGAGTGAGCTGGTGAAGGAAGGAGGGAACACCCATTCCTGAAGGGCAGAGGCGAAGACACTTAGGACTTTAGTGAGACTGGGCACTCTCGGGACCAGGTCATGCAGGGCTCTTTCATGAGACGGATAAGAGCGTTGGGCATGAGGAGCATTGCACGAAATCCAGGAAGAAAAGGAGGGAGCAAGTTTGAATGTTTGAAAAATAACTG